>OMLF01036845.1:0-11754 GCA_900302615.1 Holocentrus rufus | reverse complement strand
CAAAGCAAAACAGTCTGTGCATGTAAACATCATCTTCAAAAACACATTCATCATCATCATCATCATCATCATTAGAAACAACACACTCATCATCGTTAAACTTGATCATCAGCAGCATTTTAACACAATTATCATCAGCATCTTCATCAGCAACAACATCCTCATCACTATTGTCATCAATATTATTCGTGTTGCCATTACTGTCATCATCATCATCCTCAACCATTATCAAAATCATCATCGTTAATCATTACCATCATCCGCATCTTCATCAGCATCACTGTCATCATTATCATCATCGTCAGCCACATAATTACTGTTGCTATTATCATCATTATCAACAACAAAATCATCATCATCATCACTGCTGTCATTATCAATCAATCAATCATCATTAATAGCAGCACAATCGGCATTATTGTTACGGCCACCGTGATCTTCATCATCAATATCACCAATAACACAACTGATATCCAAACCATCCAGATCATCACCAGCAACAACATCACCATCATCTTCATCATCATCTTCATCATCATCTTCAGCAGCAGCAACACAACAATCATCATCATTATCACATCCATCACCAACTCATTCATCTTCATCATCATCATCCTCAGCAGCAACAAGGCAATCACCATCCTCACAATCACCAACACCTTCATCATCATCATCATCATGTTCATCATCAGCAGCAGCAACACAACAATCATCACCATCATCATCACCAACTCATTCATCTTCATCAGCAGCAGCAAGACAGTCACCAGCATCACCACCATCATCTTCATCAAACTCATCACCACCATTATCAGTAACATGACCAACTTCTCTTATCACCACCATGATCTTCACCATCATCATCATCATCATCATCATCATCATCTTCATCATGCAGTGATGAGTCTGAGCCCCCTGCAGCTCAGCTTCTCTTTGTAGGTAATTATATGGAAAATTACAACTGGACCCGATGCAGCTTGACTCGATGCTTCCCCCTAGCTTCCTCTGCACAGAAAACACCAGGCAGAGAGAGAGGGAGAGGAAGAGCGAGAGGGGGAGAGAGATAAAGGAGGAGGAGGAGGGGGGGGAGTGCATGATAGAAAAGGAGAAAATGAGATAGAGAGAATCAGAGTCTCCGAGGAAACGATAAGATAGAGAGAAGAGGAAGAGAGACTCTCCGGCGCCGCATCAAAGACCAAGTGTCTCCTCTGAGAACAGACACTTTCCCTCCGTGACAGAGAAGGCTCCAGTCATGATTTAAAGAGCATTTAGGAGGTTTATACCTGGGTCATTAGCTGCAAGGATACTTCACTGAGAGACAGAACTAGCAAAATCTAAAGATTAACAGTCCAAAGCAAAGCCAGCAAGACGGATACACACCGTGATAATGAACCGCAGTCTGCAAAACATCATGAGAAGATGAGAAGAAGAGGATGCGTTCAGTCATAATAACCCACACACAGCCATTCAAACCAAATGCACTTTATATACCAGGACACAAGGTCACAGCAACACACACAGAAGAAACCAAGCGCCACACACACACACACACACACACAATCACACCAATACAGCGATGTGGCCTCCTTACCTTCCTGCACGGCCTGGAAGGGGTTGTTAGGCTCGATCAGTTTAATGGAGTGGGTGATTTTCTCGCTCTGCAGGATGTCGTCGCTCAGGCTGAGGTCGGACACGGCGAGCTGAAACACCTCGTCGTCCCGCACCGCGTTCTCCTCAAATATAGCACCTGGACAGGCAGAGAGAGCGGACAGCAGGTCAGTCTGAGAGAATCACCACAATGCATTGCTCAAAGCACAGAGCCTGTAATGAACCAGTCATCATGTCGTTCCTCGCCTTGATACCTTGTCCTCTCCCTCTAAGTTCTCCTCAGTGAAAGAAAAGTGGTTAATGAGTAGAAATGGGATGGACAGATGGATGGTGGACGGAGGGAGTGACTGGGGAGAAGTTAATGGGTGAGAGGGAATTCACTGTTCACTGTTCACTTCTTATTATTGTGTTTGGAAAAGAGCAGCGTCCAGTTTGAGTTCATTAACTGAGGGAATGAAAGAAGTAAGGAAGGACGGAGGGAAGCAAGGGAAGAAGGAAGGAATGAGCTTCATCAGTTTGAGTTTCTCTTTTCTTTGTCTGTTCAGCCATGGTGGCTATCGCTGCACACGCTAACTACCCAGTACTTCTGTTTACGAAGCAGAAACATAAAACGCATCACTTCCTGTGCAGCAGGAAAGAGCGACCAGACGCCGAGTGTTTAGAACGGACAATGGAGAAGATTCAGGACCTGGATATGGAGCAAAATGGACATTTATGTGGAAAATGTCACTGATCACTGCTCTTAAAACCTCCCAGCCAGATTTGAAGACACATGGTCAGTCTTAAATACATGCATGGATGGGTGGAGGGGTGGATGGGTGGACATATGGAGGGATGGAAACGTGGACAGACGGACGGTTTGATGAATGAAACTTCCCCACACCCCGTCCACAATTTGTCACGCACAATTAGAGAACCTCCCCTACAAGTGAGAATTCAATTTGCCAGGCTGCTTGTGCTCATTCAGCTCGGCGAGTATCTAAATGAACTCCGCTCAGCGCTCCAGTCCCCCGAATGGAAGTCGCCGCCTTCGCTCTCGGAGTGCGGCGAAAGGTACGCTGTCTAGTTCCACGGCTTGATCAATCAATCATCCGGTTTTGAAATTACAGCGGCGAAGCGTTTTCAATTAAGAGTGAATCTTGTTGCACCTGTCAAATACACAGCAAGGTAAATTGACATGAGGTTTATATTTCTCCTCGTTGCGGCAGAAAGCGGAGCCTCAAACCTCAACAGATTTCATTTATAATGAGCCCTGAGGGTCGGGGCGATGTGGCGGATGGGACCTTTTCTCCGGACCCTCAAACACTTGGGATCCCGCAGCATTTTCCACAATCAGCTCTCCTGCTGTCCGTCTCCAGAAACAAAACAAAACGAAAGCAGCCTGCACCCTTAAACCCACTTTTCTCAGCTGCTAATCGATATTCATGTCAATTTTAAGGTGAAACACATCCATCCTGGTCATAATCTTGACAACACGTCGATGGCTCTTCTGTGCAAATCCCAGCTTGCCAGCAGCTGAAAACCTTTTGACTGAATCATCATGTCAAGTGGAAGAGGTCTGCACTCATGTCTTGCAGGTAAAAGGTCGAATTATTCGACTAAATCGACCTTTAACCTGTGAAACACAAGTGCAGACCTGCTCCACTTGTAGACATTTGACTATACTCGGTCAACGCACCTCCAAGCAGTGAGAAGAAATATAAATCTGCAGGGTTTTTCTTCCATCCTCTCCTCTGAAATAAAATAATGCATTTTAAGAGCAGGACACCCTTGGTCAGTGAAGGCAACACTGTGGGTCCATGCGGTCACACTGCATCATCAGATTCTGAACAGATTCGTGCTCTGTATGTAACATTGGAGGGAAAATGCATTACTTGACATTTCAGAATGTAAATGCCACTTAATTAAAACCCTTTCACTGTATACATATGTTACAGTCTTTAAGGTCAAGTCACAGATTTGCAGACAGAACTGAATGGAGAATAAAGGGTACAAAGATGTGACAGCACTACTTTAAGTTGGAAAATAGATGTATGATATTGAGTTTATGGCCTTTAATGCATATTTTCTAATACTCCTACACTTATGCTATATGCATGGTGGGAAATTCATGCCAATGCAATTTGCTATTGATGCAAATGCCAAGTACTGCTGCTGCATTTATCAACCCTGAATTTTGGCAGGTTACCAACCAGCGTTCAGATTCAGGTTTTTACGTCCCAAAACTCTGGCTGGCTGGAGAACCACAGGAAGTGGTTCATTTATTTTAGGGACTGACCAAACACTGTGGCCTGCAGCCAAAAACTTCAGCTTTCTATATCTCAATGAGGCTTAATGGCTCTGACTGGATGTCAGTCTAATTATATTTCATTAGCTGTACCTGTTGCCTGGTGAAAATGTTTAATTTTAACATCAAACGTTTAAATATTTAATTTATGCTAAATTCCGCTTTTATGAAAACCCACGCCTCATGTTCCAAGCTTCATGCAGCACTTCTGTTTATCGCATGGACAGGAATCGTAAAAATGGACCGAAACACACGAAGTGAAAAGTACTGAGCCAAACATTATGATAAATTCTGCAGCCTCATCTGGGCCTTGCAGAGAGGCACCTGCAGTGTCAGCTTCACTCAAATATCTTGTACTTTTATGAATACTCAATACTGTGTTCTGCTAATTGCTTTCCTTTCAGCACCACGGACAGAGACAAGGCCTACATGGTGCTATAATCAATTTTATTCAATCAATGTCACGCAGAGTTCAGAGATAAAGTCAAACGGACGACTTCTCGGGTCAGCAGAGGAAACCGGCCGGCAGACAAATCCATCCTGTTCACTGCTTTGGCAAAGAAACCGCCGTCATGTGTGAGTCCAGCTCTGATCTGCAAGTCATCACTGTCATCGCCATCATCACAGTTATCTTCAAAATCCTCAATATCACCTTAATCATCCGCAGCAACAACATGAGTTCATCTAAGTGGCTGATAAAGTAATATGAATGAGCTGATAAGCTGCAGTAACCACCCAATAACTTTGACACTGTCCTGTGAAAACCATGTATCTCCAAAATGTCATTTTCAACTATGAAAAATGGCTGTTTTCAGCTTTTTGAGTTCTTCCACAAGATTTTGAAAATGGTTTCAGTCCCAAAAGTGGAAGCATGGTGGGTCTCATCAGCAAAATGTGACCCATTAATAAAACAGACTGATAAGTGTATAACATACATATAAATGATTAAGAATCCAAGAATCCAGAGGGGAGAACACAGATGGTGCCTGCAGGAAACAACTTGTTTCTGTAATAGAAACATGTCTAATCCCTCATTTACCACAAGGATGCAACGCTGCAGGATTCACCCTGAGGTGACCTTTGCTCTCCGCTCTCAGCCCTGCAGCTGGGACAGATCACATGATGACCACAGAGAGCGTTTCCTCACACTGCAGAGCTTTAACCCTTCAGCTGAAGTAAATAACGAGACGTCCTGGTGGCTCAGCGGTCTAAAGGCGTGTGGAACGTTAATGTGACGTCCTGGGACTTATGTCATCCCCTCTTTATTTCACGTGAAGATAAAGAAAAATCCCATCAATGTTTCAACACCAGAAAAACCCAGTCGACTGGGGTTTTTGTCTTCTGTGACAAGTGGATGGAGAAGTTCGATTCCTGCCCTGTTTAGTATTCCGGTCCTCGCCCTCCCATTGAGCAGAGACAAGCTGGTTAAGTCCTACAGGCTGTAAACCTCACTTCATTTAAACCCAGAACATGCAGCACTCAACCACAGTCTCAGTCACATAGATGCGACAGGCGTGTCGGGTGTGAAGGAGCTCCTGAACGCCTCACACTCAGTGACATGAGGGGAGCGTCGCCGTTTGGTCGAGACACTCAGTCAAAATCAATTTAGGCTTAAAAACTCAAGACCACAAAGTTCTCCTGCTCCAGGTTCAGGTTTGTGAAGTTTCATCTGCAGATCCATGAGTCACCACAGAAACAAAATTATGTCATAGGAATTCAAATTTTCAAAGTACATATATGATTAAGGATATTTAAAGAAAAGACCCAGTAAAACAGAGTCCAGTCCTGAAGAATTAGTGAAATCTGCCCAATCAGGTCAGTTTGCTTCCATTTGAATTGGAGGCCAATCAGAATCCAGTACTGTGGCGACTTCCTGAGTCATGGCAGATTTGAAAACGAGATCATGAAAACTAAACTATGATGCGATCTTTAAAACCATCTCTGGAGAAGATGTACAAAAACAACAAGAAGATAAAACACAATGTTCAAAATGCAGTGACCAACACTGAGGAAACGTCTTGTGATATTTATTTATCCAAATAAGAAATGTTTCTGCACTTCAACCTGCTGCAGATCAACCAAAAAAATCCCCCCACCCCCACTAATACAGATGTACAGTCTGATCAGCCTGGTCATGCGTTCATTCCATACCAACACAGAATTTGCGTCGGTGTTGTGAAGCTTCATCTGCAGCGTGCAGCAGCAGTCGTCCTGATGGCTGCAGATATCAATTACAGCTCGGTGCCTGCAGCAGCGCTCCGTTCTCACCATTCAGTTACAAAGCCAGAGGCTTTCACACCTGATCTGAGATCCTGCGCCTCCGCCTGCCTGACAGGATGAGCGATAATCAGCAGCCAGCAAGCAAACGCAGAGAAAATGTGCATCTGGTGAGATTACCTGCTCTGCCAGCCACTCCGGAGCCCCGATTCTGTCCCGAAATTAATATTTTACCGGTAAAATATTATAAATGGCTGTTGAATATTTAAATCCATCAACCACCGCAGCTGTTCTCCCGCCTCCCATCACTCAGCTCATGTTGGATCATCGATCTGATGAAGTGATGCAAACTGTTCATGATGTTTAGCTCACAGTTATGATGACAATTATGATAAACAGACCTGTGTGATTGCAGCACTTTGCAAAATGTAAAAGACGACAGCAGCACTCATCACTGCTGAGAGATCAACCACAACCTCCGAACACAACTCAAACCTCCAGTCTGAAACAAACTCTGAATTTCACTGGGTTTAAAATTACATTCCTGACTATTGAGATGAGAGATGAGAGAAAGATGCATTAAAAATAATCTCAACATGTCCATCACTTTCAGATTAATTTGTAGTAGCAGGTGTTTGAGTGTGGCTCCCATTCGTTTGTCAGCTCCAGACGGTTTTGATGGTTTTGCCTCCAAGTAGACAAACTATCATTCACTGCCAAAAAAGTCAAGTACGTCTCTCCCATCATATCAGGGGTCGGGGAAAGGTTGAGAGTCTGTGCTCAGCTTAGAGGCTTTTGGATGTAGAAGAGAACACAAATTTGTTGGGTCATTAAAACTTCACTGGCTGCTGGACGGCGTGATCGATGAGGTCGTGAGCCTCATAACCCATCAACTGCCAGATGTAGAAGGGGGGGGGGGCTGAGGCTGAGCCCCCCACCCCAGGCCAACCTACAATATAAAAGTCAAGTTAACCCCGTCATTCTTTGAAATAACTATATAAGACTTTACCATCCAGTAACATCTAATACATTCATTCATTATATGAAGTCTGTTCAGCTACAAGACTGTAAATGGGAGCAGCTTAAAACATATAGTGGTGGATAAAACACTAAAATCCTCTCCTGAAGTAAAAGTAAAAGACTATTCTGCATATACAGCCATCAGATAAATGTAGTGCATCCAGACTGAACACATCTGTCAGTCTGGATGGATTTGAGCTTTTCTTCTGGAACAGGTGGGTTGAAGTACTGCCTTTATATGTGTTTAAATATTTCGCGGTCTCTTTGTTGCACTAAGAAAAAGAAAAGATAAATGTCGTGCAGTAAAAATATAAAACCTCAGTAAAATGAAATACCCAGGTAAAGTGGCAGAACCTCAGACCTGGACTGAGATGCAGGCCTGCAGGACGGAGGTACTTCACACCTCGGAGCATTAAAAGCTGCAAACTGCAAAGCTGCTGAATGGTGTGAAGCAGACCAGCACTGCAGGTTTAAACTGAGTGTCTGACCTGTAAACCGAGGCTCAGCGGGGTGTGACGCCCCTGAACACTAAACCTTGAACCTGCCTGATACCAAACACTCAAACGAATTAGACTCTGATTATTACATAACCCAAGCTGGCAAACGTGCATCTGCATCTTGGCTGAAGTTAGCAACGTGTAAAATGAAGTCATTATTACCTCTGCCAGCAGCAGCTAAATCAAAGCGTGCATGGAGGTATGACAGCGGCTCGGTTCAGTTTGTTTGGGCGTAGAAATAATGATAAAAAAAAAAGATGAGCAGGGAGAAGACAGGCTGATGCAAGGCAATCCCACGTGGATCATAAGAACGCCTCACTCCAAAAATTCAGGAGGAGATAAATCCGTGTGCGAGGCAGAGGAACAGGAGAGCAGGAAGCACAGAGCGTCAGACGGAGGCTGCAGCAGCTCTGGCAGATCTCCAGCCTCCAGCCCTCGGCGCCCGGCGAGGGTTGAAACGCCCGACGGCTTTTCCAAAACCCTGCCCTGAAACAGTTGGGCTCACAGAGTCGTGTCTGGTTATCTGCAGCGGTGGCAGCACAGCCTCACGTGTACAGCAGGTTAATCAGGTCTGGACTGGAGCTGCCAGCTGTCTGTGAGTTAGGAGTTACTTCTGTTGTACCAGGGGTTCAGAACAGGATCTGGGTTTGCTCCTGTTTGCTGGGTGTGTCGGGCGTCACCACAGTCAACACTGATGTACATCTGGATCCAAAAGTTGAATTTGATGACAAATTAAAAGATAAAACAACACAAAGTGTCTTAGTAAAGCATCAGGCCACCGCTGGTTTTTTTTGTCACAAGGTTTATCATGTTATTCTGAAATGCAGAAAAATGTTTAGGAGCCACAGTTTCCACACATGGATCTGAGGTTCTTTTGAACAGTGAAGGCAGCGACTGTGGTGTCCAGAGCATTTTGTACATTGACACGCCCACCAAGCGAGAGAAAAACCAGAAAACACGTCATTCAACCTGGAAACCGCAGCAAAACGTTGCACAGTTTTCAGACTGAACGCAGCCCTGGTAAACCAAAGATTAGTGGTGCATTCAAGGGCTCCTTGTCAGCTCATAACAAAGAAAGATGTAAACAATGAACACCAGGAGGAAGTGATTCAGAAGACTGCTGCTTACTGACCAGTTGCTGTGACTATTGTCAAAAAAGACAAGTTATGAGTTTAAGACTCAGATTTCTTTGACTGTTTGAGTGCTAAATTCTCGCTGCAAAGTTGGAAATTTCCAACATTGAGTTTATAAGGTGCACCTGAATGCATCATCACTTGCACAGCCTGTTTGAAGTCGTCTCACTGTGACTTTAAGGAGCTGCTAAACCTAAAACATTTCAAAGAACTGTCTGCGTTGCATTGGAGAGTTTGTGGTCTAATTTGTGTTTCAGAGGCTTTTCCACCCCGATAAGATTATTATTCTGGAGGAGACACAGAGTGCTTGTCAGTTTTTGGCATGAAAATGGACAAATATAAAGATAATGATCAACGACTAGCAGATTTAATACAAAAATAAAAGTGTCAGTGTCACCCTTCAAAAACCACTACCGCTCAATTTCCTCTGAACCGCCGGCCTTTTCTTTATAACCTCACTTAACTCTCACCGCCCTCACAGCATCCTCTTGACCTGTTTGCGTGCTGCGTTCAGGTGCAAGCTCGGGAAACAGACATTTATATTCCCTGTTTGCCCTGTAAAGGCTCGTAAGGTGAAGTATTTTACCGCCCTCGCAGGGGTCAAACACTCTGCTCCGCGTTTATTCAATCCGGCGAATGAGATTGCTGTGTGAGAAAGATGGCCTTGTTCTGCCGCTCCGTGTGTGTGCGTGTGCATGTGTGTGTGTGTCCATGCCTGCACCTGTATGTGATGTGTGTGTGTGTACAGGTGGTGGAGGTAAATGGCCTGGCTCAGCATTCATGGAGACAGCGCAGGAAGCCCGGCGCGTTGTTCTCTAACCGGGTTACTTCATCTTGTTTAGCGGCGGGCCGAGAGAGAAGGCCGCAGCTGTTGCTTCGCTTTGCCAGACACAACAGATTGGATTCCTGCGGCTCCGACTCGCCTTCCAAAACCCGCCGATTGGATAAGCAGGGCACCTCGCCGCTCGCCGCTACACCGGCGCCGTAAATCATCCGCCGTCAGCTGCCTGGCTCATGGGACGAGGCAATTTCTCCTCCTCAGGTTCCTTATGAAAACAGACGCCGCGTCCGCCCGGCCTGAGGGGCGTTTAGAGGAAAAACATCCCGCTGGGAAAAAAGAGATGCAAGCGGGGATCGACTGATACTGTCTTCTGAAGGCCGATAACGGCACTTTGAGACCGAAGTTCACAAGAGGCGATATGTTCAAAATCTGTGACTTTCAATAAGTTCAATGAAGTCTCAAAGTTACCAAGTCCTTCAGTCTCAAACAAGGTCATTAATCTGCCAGTGGGATGAGATAATCCCACTTGTTTCCAATGCAGTTTCACTTGTTTGAGGAATGTTTCTGTGAACAAGTATAAATGTGTTGAAACAAGGCAGAATAAGGCAGATCAGCCCACTAGGATCAAGAAAATGACACTTGATTCAAGAAAATTCTGGAAACAAGTTGATTAGCATTGGAAACAAGTGGGATTATCTCATCCCACTGGCAGATTATTGACCTTGCTGGAGACTGAAGGACTCAGTAACATGGAGATTTTTTTTCTGCAGTGTGGGGAAACTTACTGCCTTCAAATAAAGACCAAATAATTTACAAATACACGGCTGAACAAATGAAACCTGCTGAGACATTTGCTGCATGTTTTCTGTATCTGCAGTCAGGAGGAAACTGACTGGTTCAGATCTGATATCTCATAAAAAAAACAATATTGGCCTCCGTTTATCAATTTAACTCCAAAATCTTTAACTAAGCTTGAGACTGCAGATGCAGATGGAGATGTGACGCCCTCAGGTTTCTTCTCAGCTCCTCATACCTTCTCATATCACATCAGAGGTGGACAACACTGACAGGTTGGGATCTGATATTTAATAAAACACACGTCAAGACAAGACACTGACCTGCTGTCACACAGCCGGTGTTTCTCAGCCACGCTCCATCAAGGACAAACAGTCTGCAGCTTTTCATCTCAACCAGACAGCAGCTGCTCTCACTGATTAGCTTAAAGACCTCCACTCACTGCATATCCTCATGTTTCAAACTTCTCTTCTTCATCATCTTCTTCTTCTTCTTCTTCTTCTTCTTCTTCTTCTTCTTCTGGTCTTTCGAAACTCTTCCTGAAACAGTTCAGTGACACATGATCGTCTCCACCAATCAGAGTCTCACCTGTGCAGCAGGTGTGGCCACACCCCCTCCAGTGAATTTCAAACAGGCCCTGCAAGTAAACCACTGGCTTACCTGGAAAAATGGGAGGGACATCTGATTACAGACAGCTGGCACAACCAATCAGGCCCTGATGAGCCTGCTGCACAGGTGAGACTCACTGTGATTGGTCGAATTAAACATGCATCACTTTCTTACAGGAAGAGTTTGAACTGTGGTAAAGGTTAGTGAAGGGAGCCTTTAAAGACCTCATGAAGTGGGATCTTCTTCCTTGATTTGATGTATTTCCTGTTACAACAGGTTGGGGCGGGACTAGGATGAAAACACACACTAATACTAAACACTGCACACTGTATACTGTCTTCATAGTTTACTGTTTTGACAGTCAGTGTCCCAATATGAGCAAAAAGCACGTCACGTATGTCATGTATGTTGACATTCTTGAGTTTACTGCATTTTCATACTTTCTACAGTGTGAACTTGGTTAGAATGATTATATAAATGCTTCTGCAATTTTATTTGATGAGACAGGACGAGGGACATGGTTGCTAAGGTTTTATTGGTTAAAATTTTTATTTATGAGTACGGGTGCAGCATGAGGTCAACATTAAAGATATTCTGTTTTTTTCCCAGGAAGTAAAAGTGATGGGATTTCACTTGATGGAGACTGTGGAGACTAATTAGTGAAACCAGCTGCTGCAGTGATTAGTTGGATTGAAAACCTGCAGGTTTTTTGGCCTTGATGGCGCCTGGCTGATGTAAACGGCCCACATGTGAGGGCGGGTCAGAGGCCTAAATGGGTGCACTGAGAGTTCGAGCACCACCTTTTTG
>OMLF01036844.1:5206-48283 GCA_900302615.1 Holocentrus rufus | reverse complement strand
GGACGAGCGAGGAAGGCCCAAGCTGTTGTCCAGCTCTGACAGAGTTAAAAATAATGTAGCCAGAGGGCAGATCTAGCCGAGCCTTAAAAGTAATCAGCTCAATCTTAAAATCAATCTTGATACCAACAGGCAATTAAGTTTAAGTCTATCAATAAGCTGGCAGCTACATTCTGCATGATCTGGATCCATATCGCGGCTAGTTGACTGAGACAGTGAAGCAGGCGAGTACAGTACTCAAGGTGAGAGGATGTAAATGGTTAACGAGAACGACGATAGGATAAACACTGGCAGCTAATTTAGCAAAGACTCAAGATTGGAGGACAGACTATGAGATAATATTAATTGTTATGTGACCGGTGCTTCAGTTTCTGCGCTGAGCTTGGACAAACTGTCCTCTGCAAATCACAAGCGATCCACTTCTCTATTAGAGTGCTCGGAAATCACTGATGTGAAGGTGCAGAGGAGAGTTTGGAGCGAAACAAAATAACAAGACAATGAAGATGATGAGGCACTGCTTCTTTTTTCTTTTTTTTTTTCCCTCAGACAGTCCAGTGACCTCATACAGCTTTTCATCTCAGTCTAGTCCAGTTCACTTTTAATGTCCACAAGGGAAATTCAGCTTGCAGTATACGACACAGACACAAATACAAAAAAACTGATCCCAGTACATTAATATCATTACAAGAGAAATAGACCACATGATGACAGACTGATAAAATCTACCTGTAGATCTTCCTGAGTGAACCACGTTACAATATTAGAGAGGCATCATCTAAGACCACATGTTCTTCTACAATTCAGATAATGCAAAGTTTAAATTTACTGTTGTGAATTCAGTCTGTCCAGCAGGATATCCACCTGTGGGATCAGTCAATGGAAACCAGCAAAACCCATAAAGACCGTCTTCCACTCATTACATCAGCTGTTTTTGTTCTATAAATGCCTCAGAACTGAACAAAGTGAGAAGGTGACTCAGTTCTTTATGAGGACTGTTCTCTCCCAACAGCCACCTCAGATGGCATCACAGAACAAGGGATGGCCTACATAGCGAGCGTAACAGCCTCTGGGGCGGTTAGTGTTTGGTCAAAACTCATACTCTTGTCAACACTTTGGCTAGGGTTGTGGCCTTTGAAATGATAGAATTGGATCTCTCTCTCTAAAAAAAATAAAAACAAATGAATGTAATGCATTTGTAAAACAGTTTCGGTAAGGTGCACTTCCAAAAGGACAGCGGCTCGGCACGGTGAAGTGGTGTTGCTTTCTATAGGAAAATACCTGTAGGTCACTTGAGACGAGATGAGTTCCGCATGGTGAGCTATAGGAAAATACAATGACACCCGAGCCTCGGCCCTTCCTTCACAATGGCCCTGGGAGGTGGGCAGGGATCGTAGTGGCCGAGCTCAGTTTCCTGCTTGAGATGGAGCACCTTGTCCCACTACGCCTCATTGTTCCTCCCCATCCCTCCCATTATTTTACACATCCAATTATTCATGCCATTCACTGCAATCAGCTGCAAGTGTATCGTCTCCCCTGGTCTCTTCTCTCAGCCACATGGGCTACAATGGACGAGGTTAATGCACTTATTCAATTAACTAATTGCAGTTATGTCAAGTGATTGCAAATAATTAATTTCCGAGTCGCTTTTCAAATTATGATGTAAAGATGCCTTTTCGTTTGGTTATGGCTGTACCTTAAAATCAAGCTGTCTAAAGTAAAAGCATAAATGCAACAACATGTGGCGCTCACTGTGATTTCAGTCAAGAATTTCATTACAGAGTGTAATTGGCTTCCTCTGTGCAGAGCTGTCAGGTCACACCGCATGTCTTATGAGGTCTCCATAATGTTTAGTGCTCTCTTAGAATTCACAATCAGTAAAAAATTATAATTGTTTCTGATTAAGGCAATTAAGGTTTATAGGTATTTCACTATCATTACCAAGTGTTCAAATTAATGTCAAAGCTTTCGTCACATTAAAGGCCATATACTGTCAACTCTGAATCCCAGTGCCAGCATGCACACTCAAAACCTCACATGCACAGCCTCTCCAAATGTCTGATTTAAAGAGTCATGTATCTCCAGTCAAGGTCTTCTTGGGCTGAGACTCTAAGGCACTCATCAAATGACTCCAAGTACGCACGCAGGGAGGGTTTTACTTTCATTTTACCAATTCACTGAACACCTGATACCACACTTCTGCAAGACAATATAGAGACCGCTCACATGGAAGGCTGGACAAGTCATGCATGTACTGTGAACAAACAAGATGTACAATGTGAAATGCTGAGACGAAGCTCTGGATCAGGATTCAATTCAATTATATAATACAGGAGATGTGTTGACTATGTTATACAGCCAAGCCCACCTGCCATTTAGTGTGGGAGCCATCAAGGAGCACGCACTCAAGCTTAATTAAACTGGCTATATTTGTATCACAACAAAGTGCTAAATTGCAATTAGTAAAGATCATAGACTCTAATCAGGTAGTTGCATGTTTGAGAGGAGAGGCAGGAGTGTTAGTCTGAGCATTAACAGCTGTGCAGTTTTGGAAATGCAGTGTGATAATGCCAAAAGGCAAAAAAGAGCTTTCGAAAGCATTTAAAAGAGACATACCAGCTGTATTTTCCTGACTCAGGTTTATGTCTGTCAAGGTTAAGATTGTGGATGAGGTAATCTGGCTCCAGATCAGCAGTTGTGGTGAACTTCCACCTAAAACAGTGTGAGTGTGAGGGGATTTAGTGAGAGTGTGTGGCAGACGGCAGGGCACCAGGGATTTGGGAGCGCACATCAGTGAACTGTCAAGTCTTCAGGGCCCAAATCAGGGAGACAGACACAGAGCGGATGTGGCCAGGCGATAAAAGCTGTCTGCACCCAGAGGGGCCTCAGTCCGGCTCCCACGGGGAGGACACTTTGACCCAAAGGCCCAACATCCAGCGCAGAGGCCAGGTTATCTGCTGTCCGTTCAAAACTCCTGTCTGTCCAAGGGGATAATTCGATAGCAGTATTGATACAATTGAGATTAGAGACCTGTGCAGACTAACATGTTGTGATGTTTGATATTCTGTATAAATGTCATCTACTGATATCGCTGTGTAAGCTAAACTATTACAATTACAGTAAGAATGTGCACAGTGGGCAGAGTGCAAGGGATAAATCAGTCTACCTATCTACTTGTAAGGAGCACCATGGGGAGGTGCTATAAATCTTAACGCATCCTCACAACATGATTAATAATACCGCAAATTATACAGAATGGGGTCAAATAAATAGAGCTTGAAGCCTGGCTAAGTAGTGACAGAAATGCTCATTTTTAGGCCAAAGAAGTGCTTCTCTCCGCGTCCCTCTACGCAGCATCTGGGATTGTATGCCCGTGGAATCAGTGGAACGCATACAAGTCCCTTAGGAGTTTGATTAAACATACACAGACACACAAACATGCTCCATCCGCAAGTATTATGCTGATATGACAATGAAACAATGAGAAACTTAGGGCACAAAGAACATAAGAGGACGACAGAAGAGCACGGCTTGTCTGTTGAATTTACTGCGCATTAGGGCTGCACGGCATGCAGCTCATTATCTGTAACTGAGATGTGACAACCTTATCGATCACTGTTACGCCTAGTGCATTAAAACCTTCCTCAATTACTGGTACATGCTAGCTAACCAGACATGAGCAAACAACTTGCAAGGCGGTCAAAATTTTTCCAAAATAATAAACATCTGGTGGATGATGACTTGCAGTTTCTCATCACTGCCAACCTGCTCCATTATTTGAAGCAGAAAAGAACAGGAAATGTCATGTGACAGAAGTGGCTCTGTGAAGCCAGCTACTTCACTTTCCCAGCCGTCATCAAAAGAGATGAGGACCCTTCAGTGAGGCCCAATTGGATGGAGCGCTTGAGTCGTGATGCTCAGAGGGAGCAAGATGGCGCAGAGAGGGACTGTGAAGAAACTGTTATTATGGATACTGAAAGTATAAGCCATGTACTTGAAGAGGGAAGGCAAATATGTCCTCATAATTCATAATGATATTAAACATAACACAAAATTGTATTATAAACAAAATGGCGATCATCATCACTGTTCTCATAGATTTTTAAAACCACAGTAAAAGTTAAATTATAGTTTAGCAGAGGAGAAAGAGCAGAGGAGAAGCATGGCACATGGGAATGGAAAACCCAGAGGAATAAACTGAAAGATATTTGATGGTGAGTCATCCTTTGAAACAGCTTATTAAAAGGAACAGCAGAGGAATTAGTAAAAAGTGGCCATAGACAACTACCGCTCGACCACAAAACTAATGAAGTATTCCTTCATCAAATAATCAATATAAAATAAAGTTAAATCTGATTTTTTTACTTGAGAAAGAAGAGGAAGAAAAATACCACAAATATTAGAAACCACAAATATTGGGAAAATGTAGGATAAATAATCTAGGCGCTCAAGTAATGAAAAAAGCTTAAAAGCCTTTAATTGGAGGACTACATGGTTAAAAATGTCTCAATTGAAGTATCTCAATTTGTATTTATATTTATTAGGAACCACTCAAATCTCATTTATCTAGCATCTATATCATTAAACTTATTAAATGGAAACAAAAGCTTGGATTGTAAGCAGGAGAGCATTGTGAACTGTAAATAATATAACAGTCAAGTGTCAATTTCCGCTCTAACACACACACAATTTATTCAGTGTAATGATATAATTATTTGCAATGATTATTACTACTGACAGTGGATTCTTTTGTCCAGTAGCACAATTGTTGAGGTGCGTGTGACTTATGTAACAAGGTTTGCTATTCAGTGACCAAAAGTGTTTGTGGCTTAAGCCTGTTGACATTTGATACACTGGTGTGGTGTGATATGACCAATTTGTCAGAGACTGACACTTAATGTTGCCATCCTCTCTCCCTCTCTCCACACAGGGATTGGTTGGATTAAAGCACAAGGCTCCCACCCAGCTCCCTGTGTGTGACTGACTAAAATGCAGCTTAGCCAGTGATCAAGCTGTGAGGGGGCTCGATCGCACACTGGGACTCCAGGCCTGCCCTCCTGCTCTGACCCTGCAGCTGGAGGCACCACTGGGAGTATGAGCGTAGGGAGGATCAACCGCTACAGCATTGTGTCGTCCGAGGAGGAGGGCCTCCGCCTCACTACCATGCATGGCATGAACGGCTTTGGCAATGGCAAGATCCACACACGCCGCAAGTGCCGCAACCGCTTCGTCAAAAAGAACGGCCAGTGCAATGTGCAGTTTGCCAACATGGACGACAAGTCACAGCGCTACATGGCCGACATCTTCACCACGTGCGTGGATATCCGCTGGCGATGGATGCTGGTAGTCTTCACCCTTGTATTTGTTGTCTCCTGGCTGGCCTTCGGTTTGGCGTTTTGGGTCATCGCCTTGCTGCATGGGGATCTGGATAACCCTGCTGGAGACGACAACTTCACTCCCTGCGTCCTACAAGTCAATGGTTTTGTGGCTGCCTTTCTGTTCTCCATTGAAACACAGTCAACCATTGGTTACGGCTACCGCTGTGTGACTGAGGAGTGTCCAGTGGCTGTGTTCATGGTGGTCTTCCAGTCCATAGTGGGCTGCATCATTGACTGTTTCATGATTGGCGCCATCATGGCCAAGATGGCACGGCCTAAGAAGCGAGCGCAAACATTGTTGTTCAGCCATAACGCGGTCATCGCCATGCGGGACGGGAAGCTGTGTCTCATGTGGAGGGTGGGGAACCTTCGCAAGAGCCACATCGTAGAGGCCCACGTCAGGGCGCAGCTAATCAAACCTCGCATCACCGATGAGGGGGAGTATATTCCTCTGGACCAGATAGACATCAATGTGGGCTTTGACAAAGGCCTGGACAGGATTTTCTTGGTTTCACCCATCACTATTCTCCATGAGATAGATGAGGAGAGCCCCCTTTTTGGGATCAGCAAACAGGACCTGGAGACAGCAGACTTTGAGATTGTGGTCATCCTGGAGGGGATGGTTGAAGCAACCGCCATGACCACGCAGGCTCGCAGCTCCTACTTGGCCTCTGAGGTCCTTTGGGGTCACCGGTTCGAGCCGGTCTTGTTTGAGGAGAAGAACCTGTACAAGGTGGATTACTCTCACTTTCACAAAACCTATGAGGTGCCGTCCACCCCCCGCTGCAGTGCCAAGGACATGGTGGAGAACAAGTTCCTAGTCCCCAACTCTAACTCCTTCTGCTACGAGAATGAGCTGGCCTTCCTAAACCGGGATGAGGAGGAGGATGAGGATGTAGGTGGTGGAAGCAGAGCGCTGGCTAACCTCAGTCCAGACCGGAACAGCCGACACGAGTTCGAACGCTTACAGGCCACCAGGGGACTGGATCAAAGGTCATACCGTAGAGAGTCAGAAATATGACCTCTGCTCACTGACCCGGGGTCAACTTTCAATAACTTTATCCAAGGGTAAAAATGCAGAACAATGCAAAGTGCCATAGGAAAAGCTGACTACTGTGATAGATTGGAAAAGAAATAGGACAACAGTGAAAGGGACTTAACTGGAAGGATTGGGGGAAAGCAAGAGTACACAGCTTAGAAAACTGTGGTAAAGAATGTCCACAAACAAGGAAAAGGCTAGAGAAAGACCTTCTTCCTTCATGGAAACTTGAATCTTTTTTCATACGGTCATTTTGAGTTAAGAGTGTTCAATGATCGTGCATAAAAAAAGCTATTATGGCAAAACCTTATAATTAAATTGTAGGTGTAAATACATTGCTTAGGTAAGTTACGTTTTGTGTGGAGTATCATTTTTCAAAAAAAAAAAAAAAAAAAAAAACACCTCTGAAAAAGAGTATTTGCTATATCTTGGGCACAAATGGTAGTGTTACAAAGCTTCCCTTCAGCTTTTCTCACATTGCTGTAGTTTGCTGAATCTGAGTTCAGTGACACATTGCAAATTCGTGCACTGCAGCATTCAAATGCAATGAGCCATGATAAAACATCTGACCATGAGCCACTGAGAACAACATAATTTCACACCTTCATTTTAGTATTGGTGTGATCCCAAAATATACCAACATGGGGAGAGAAGGCAACACGAATTGCACTAGGAAGAGATTATGTTAGGAGTATGTTGAAATGAAATGAAACTGTACTTGAGAAATTTTGTATTTGTTACTCTCTTTATGCTACATATTTTAAATAACCTCCCATTTTAAAAACAAATATTATTGCTAGATGATATTATGATTTGTCCGGATGGGCCTGCACATATCACTTCATGTACAAATTGTTGCTGAGTAGTCAGGTAACAAAAGTAAAGCACAAATAGTGGTGCACAGACTAAAAGTATAATATTTTGTAGTCTCATAATATTACTTTTTTTTTGCAAGATATAGGTTATAACACCCCAGTTTCTAATAAGCAATGCTGATGAATAAATTAATAGCAGCATATTTGTAACCCTGCATAATGTGCACCATTACTGTTGTCACTTTTAATGCTATCCAAAGTGAAAAACAAATCAAAGATGTATTTGGGCAATCTTTTAGAATTCTTCCACAAATTCCCCTTCATTCTTGATGGAAATGAATATTGTAACAAAACGGCATAATATGATCACAGTCAATGTGTTTTTTTTGTTCTTTTTAAAATGAATCTATGCATATTGTTAACAGTATCAGGGGACAGAAATTCTACGGAGTTCTGTGTGAGAAGAAGTGATGTAATGAATTACTTCAGTCATTACATAATGCTGGGGGAAGCAGCCTCAAGTGAAAATCTTGCCTAAACTCAATGTGAAGAGTAGTTGATATATTTATCAAACCTATTTTGATAAGAAATTAAATGATACTGATAATCAAGACTTCAGTTACTTTAAAATGTTTAAAGTGCATGCAGAAAGAATGAGAACTTAAGTCTTTTTTTTTTTTTCAAGAGATATTCCTTTGGCCTGAGAGTAGTTTATGGTCATGTGCTATCTATCTCTAAATGCCCTACAAGCACTGGCAAAATTTAAGTACTGCCAATGCTAAATGAACATGCGTCATTGGGGTAAAGGTGCCCCCTACATATTATTTTATACTCTATAAAGTTTCTGTCTAAATTAATAGCCAAGTGCTGTCGCTGCCCCTGTGTTTTCCATTAGTTTTACATCAGCGATGGCTAAAATTTCACTGAAAGTCAAACTCTGCGTTCCAATTCCACCTGGGTTACAGACTAAATTCAGGACAAATTAGATGAAAGTATGTATCGTTTAACAAGATGAATGTGTGCAAGAGAGATTAAGTTTGGCTAAACACCTGTTAGCACTCTTTTTAACTGTCTAATCAGAATATGCATGAGCGACAGTAAAGCAAAGTTAGGATGAATAGCTCCCTTCTTTTCTGCTCCTGTGTCCTATGGCATCTGCAATCACAACACAATGTAAAGAACTCAGTGACTGTTATAATTCACAGCATTTAAGAGACAATGTGCTCACGTGAGACTGAATACACCTTTCTGAATCAACAAGAATATTCTTAATAATTCTCCTGTATGCACTGAATGCACACCGTAATAATTCCTAATAACTGATTTATAATAGAGAGAGTCATGCCATGAATTGTATGACGCCAAATTTGTCAATTGTAGCATTCTACTGTACTTTTACACAAAATGTATTTGTGCACGGATTTTGAACAATCAGATTTGACATCAAAGTAATGTGTGTACAGAGTGTTGTTTGGATTAATATTTCCCCAATGTAAAGTTCAAAACCATGATATTTTGGACTGACTGTTAAATAATGGGTAGACATATTCAGAAAGAGTGCTCAATTCTTCTCTTTCCAACAAGTCTCTTCACTAATCTGAGTCACTTCTAAAAATAGGCCGACAAATCTAAACATACAATCAGAAAAAAACCAAATAAATTTAAAGCTTTTAGAAAGAGCATCTGTGTTAGATATAGATTAAGTCGTCTGTTATCAATATATAGTTTAAGCAAGAAAATTATGATGCATGACTTTTTTTATCTTTGGCATGGATGATAACATTTAAAATTCATCCCTTACTCTAAATGCCTAGCCAGAATTTATTACTCAAAACTGCACACGATGTTTATGCTGTGTCACAAAATATACCAAGCTCAATTTGTTTTTTACCTCACTGAAATGTGGATTTCATGTGCCTGTGAGACTTTGTTCACCTCCTCACATGAAACACCACATTTAAAAGGAGAGGGAAACCCCATAGGATGTGCTGAAAAACTGCTACATGAAGGCGAAGAGGAGAACCATAAAATGGTCGTTAAGTTGGTCACAATGACTAATATTTTCCTAGTGGTCCTTTAATTCCAGGGGTTTGCTTGGCTCTATGATATTTCTTGATAATGTGTTGCTTTTTTAGAAACTTTTAGGATGCAGTAAAATATATCGGGAGCATTTTTCGGCTAATGAATGAAGCCTTGTATCCCCAGCCCTACATTTATTATGCCCAATGCCTTCTGGGAAGGCTCTGATACCCTTGTGTGTGAAACCTCTGCACCTCCCCACAAAGTTTCAGTGGTTAATAAAAAAAAGAAGAAAAAAAAAAGAGTGAAGCATCATCAGCTTCTCTGCTGCATCACTGAAATGCATAGTTCCATCATTCCTGCTGATTTTTTTCCCTTAGATTGTTTCAGTTTTGATGTTGCCCACCTGAGCCCTTAATTAAAAAACATATATATATATATAAAAAATATTCTTACTGTAGAACGGCATAGAAAAGCTATAATAGGGAACAGCCAGGCTAAACAAATCTGCTTATTTTTATATAAAGTTCTTTTGATACCTCAGTATTTCCTTCAGATAGAACATACAAATCAATATTTATCTGTTTTTATCAGAATAATCCAATGAAATCACAAATGAGAGGCAAAGATATGATTAATGTCTCAGTTCTCAATGATTTAATATCTGTTGTTTCACTTCAGCACAGAAGCTCATGATTAAACTGGTATTTCTCTTAAAGGGATGATTGGAAAAACCTTTGACCTCTGTAGAAGTCTTCCTATGCCCAGCAAAATGTCTACTGGGCTTTTTATTTTAATGGATAATTCAAAGTCATTTAAATTATTCAATTAAAAACCTAATTGTGAAACAAATTGGTTTGTTTTTATTTTGCTGTAATTGTAACGATTTTATAAAGCACCATAACCCTACATGTTGGTAACACTACTGAAATGCAGAATCTGTTGCAAACCCTGCACCTGCTCAGGCCTGGCTAATCAATGGATCAAGTGGTAGCTCAGGTAATACATCACCATGAGGAGTGGTTTAAGATGAGAGATCAAGATTCATGTCACCACAGTCAGATGACTCCCTGGTCTTGGGCCAATTATTCAAGAAGGCTCATCAATTAATCACTGTGACACACAAAAACAACCAGCAGGTCCAGGGGCCTTTTGGCCCCAGAGAGCTGAGCCAGAGGCGTGCAGCAGACGAAGTCGGATCAATGGGTACCAAGAGAGATCATTATTACTCCACTACCTCAGAACTGAGGAGACGTTGCTTTTGTTGCTTTGAAACATTCAACTACACTATACATATTGGCCAGCAGGGATGTTTTTCTGTAAATTAATGGTGTTATATTATACACTTATTATGATTTGGTTTTCCAGTATAATATTGCTTGGGGTAAGAATAATGTTTGTTATGCTGTTTTCAATGACATTTAGTTTAGCTACAAAGTTATTTATTAGATGAATTTGAAGATTAAGCCCTCACAGGCACAGTAAAGGCAAAACTGGACAATACCAGCTCATACAAATGTGCTAAACCTGCTGTTTGGAGACACCACAGGTGGTGTAGCAGCTCACCTGTTGCAAAACTTGCATGAACACAGATTTTTACAGAGTTAAGCACATTTTACACTTGAATGAAAAGAGCATTTCTATGTGTGAACAAACGAGTTTCTTGAGCAGGTATGCAACAGCTAAACAGACTAACAAACTACACAAACTAACAAAAGAGTGTCTTTTTGAAAATTCAATAGTTTTATATTGAACTACTCAAACAAAATCAAATTATAGCAATGTCTGAATGAATCATCTTTGATCTCATATGTACACAGAAGAAAAATTCAATTCCTATAATAAGTCCCCTTTGGTGTAGTAAAAAGTTAAAGATTTTCCACTAGCTTACTAATGCAATGCTGCCATCAGTATCACTGAGCAAGGTTTTGACTGGTGGCAAATAATCCTGCACTCTTTGCATGAGAGCCCTGAGCATCAAGTCTTTCTAAATAATTTAAGTTCGAGTGATTAAGTCACCCTCAGTGAGTGACAGAAGTAGGATTAACATGCTGGCCAGCGGTTGTGCTGAGCTCAGGCATTGTGTCCCGGCTCTGACTGACACAGGGATCACAGAGGCTATGCTCAGGGCATTTGCCAACTTCAGTTATGTAATAGCGCCAGGGGCAATGAAGGTCAGGCTTCGTGGGTCTTCGTATCACACACATAAGTAGAAGTGAAGCTGTTGGGATTAGTGATGGACAGTGTTAATGAGCACATATGGACATGCGGGCAGATGTTGCATGAGCACATTGTTTCGTGGATTTTTCATTGGTGTGACAGCAGCTGTGGAACCCAGAATTTTTATTTCATACTGAAATATTGAGCGTCCCATAATGGGGAGCAGCCTGCTTCTGTCTCTCAGGAGTTCAGGGGCAGAGTCAGGTGTTACTGTTAACAAATCATGGTGCAATATGCAAATGTTTCCTCTCACTTTATGAAAGAAAAAAAAATCCAGAAGCTATCCCTCTGTCCCATTTCGCCCCCTAAACACTCCCCCTTTGTTTAGAGAGACACTCAGCTAGAAGTATCAGAAGGGCCATTCACAGGCCGAGGCGAGAGGCGGCATGAATTGTAGCAGCAGCTCTGGGACGCACTTCCCTCTATTATCGCTCGCTGTTGACATGACACGTCACCGGCCAGCTGTTGCCATAGTTGCAGCGTATGGTGTCAGTGTTATTGGGGATATGCAGCGCTGCCCATATAGTGAGGTATCTTTTGATAGCTGTGATGTCAGACTGCTATACTGTCATGGTGGGATTAGACATCAAGAGATCCTGGATAATTAAGAACAGGCGAGGATAAGCTGTCCTGCGACTGAGATGGCTGCTGTTTAATCCCAAACACATGCCATACAGATGGGATGGGTAGGCTATACAATTCGACGGTATGTTTGTGTAGAGTATTTTGGGCATACATCGATCCCTGTTCATTGTACTTTATGATTCAAGCTCACCAGCTGAGATTAAGACAAGGCACTGAAAATCTGCTGCAGGTGTTCCATTTGTTGTTAGGTCTTGTCACAAGGTAGTGTAAGTAAAAAACACAAAGTAAAAACGTGTGAGAGCAATCATTTTCTTCTGATACTAGCCGTTTCCTACCTACCCCTCAGGCAGAAAAGCCTGAAATTCAATAATGGTCTATTAGCAGTCGTCTGTACCCCAGAGCTGTGAGTGTCACTGGTGCACCAGCCTCTCCCTTCACACTCATGGCCCCTGCAAATAAAACCTATTAATTACCATATGGAGACTGTTGCCACGTAACCCGCCGGCCAGGGAAAAATAGCCTGCAGCTGGGGAACAAACCAGACACAACCTAAACACAGAAACCAACTCACCAATGCCTGATTTTTCTCATTTCTCATTTCCTTCAGTTCGGACACTGTAATTTGGGTTTTCTAGAAAAACAAAAAAATAAAAATTCAATGTGTTTTTCTCTCTGTTCAAGGGTTTTCTCAAAGGGTTTTGATGATCAGTCTTACGTCATCCTGATATTTTGTCTAAACTATGCAACAGCAAGGATGACACCCAAGATCCCTTGGGAATGCCCCTTCTGTGGCTCCCAGGGAACACTTGATTAAGCCAGCTGGGGTCTGGACACACACTTCTGTTCACATGCATGCTGGGAAACAAGAAATTTTACAATGAGCGGATACACAGAAGTGGGCTCGCCATACACTCTGCCACCCAGCCCATATAGTCGAGTTAATTAACCTTGGAACATACTCCCTGTAGCCCGGGCTTTGATGACAGTAAAATGAGGGGAAATCATGTTGAAGGAGCTATATAAAGCTCTTCAATGTCAAGCTGTATGCAGCTCTCTGACCACCACTTTCGTTTCTATTCCCTTTTAGTTACTTTGATGGTGTCACTGAATGAGAGATGCTCAGGTCTGAGGTCCTTGCTATTACCACTTCTTCTCTGCTGTGAGATTATTATCTGCTTCAAAACCAAACATTTTGTAGAGAAATATGCAATTCATTCCAAACAAGAGTAAAATGTGATGGTATAAAACAAAGAGCGCATAAGACAGCATAGTGCAAAGATGCAATGATAGAAAACCAGATAATACATACAAAGCACACTGTACTGCAATGTTAAAATGTGCAGTAATTCCAACTGATGCTAAGTTACAGAATCACAGCACTTGGGTATTAATCAGAAAGGATAATGGGGTGCATGCTGGCACATGACGTAGGTTTGAAGTGACTGGTTCACAGAATTCAAGTACCACCGTAGTAACAGAGCGCAGGACATACGTATAAAGTGACTAATGCATAGTATTCAAGTGCTGCAATGCATTCACAGTCAAGCTGCTAAGAGACTGGCACACAGTAATGCTTCAAGTAAGTTTACCTGTCCCTCAGATAGAAATTATGTTGCTCGTTGAGGGTTGTGCTTAGCAAAGTTTGTGGTGTCCTTATAATAGACGTGTCAGGTTTGAGAGAGTCTTGTTATTCTTACTTTTACTTTTTCCTCATTGCTTGGGGGTAAAAACTGTTGCTGAGTTTACTGGTGCTGAACCAAATGCTGAAGTGCTGCTTGCCAGAAAGCAGGGGAGAGGAAAAAAAAAAAAACACGGTTTGGCTTGGGATGGGTTGTTAATGATGTTGTGAGCCTTCCTGTCGCACCACTTGTTGAAAATGTCCTGTGTGGGTGGGAGTGATGATCCAGTGATGCATTGAGCCACACTGCACAAAGAGCGACCTCAATACATGCTTGAGGTTGATGGGGTGATTTTATCTTTAAAGCTGCATTAGGCAAGATTTTTATGTGACAACACCGACAACTTATCAGCCTAAATTACAGAGTGGGGCTGCAATAGAGAAGAGTGCCCCATCACCTCTATTTGAGCTGCCATTGATTTATCCTTTTTAGCCAAATGCAAGTGTGGTGTTGGGTATGTACACTTTTCACCTACAATAAGTGATGAATCAAAACACAAACTGACTCCAAAACAGTGTCAGGAGCAGCAATACTCTCTGGAGGACAGGCAATAGAAGATTTACTGCCACAAAACAAGATGGTAGAACGATGCTCTGCCACTTTCCTATTTACTTCCACAGGGATAATTTTCTAGTACAAAAAAGGAATTTAAAATCCAGTGCAATCCTTAAAAAATGGTTTCAAGACACTGCTATGACAGTATAGAAAACTGTGCAGTAAAAAGGGGAAATGTCCTTAGTTCCTACATCTTGCCAATTAATTTCATGTCAAAGTTAAAGCCGCACTAGTCAAGATTTTTATGCAAAAATCCAGCTGTCTCATTGGCCTAAAAATAGCGGTGTGGAGCTGCAACAGAAAAGAGCATTCCATCCTCCCCTTAACGAACACTGTATATTTGCCCATGTTGCCTAAATCAAATTCTGATGCCACGTATAGACACTTCTCCATTCACGGGGAGTTACGAATTAAATTATAAGAATGAAATACGACGCTGTTCCCCACACAGACATGATTGAGCTCTCTGTCCGCAGAGAGCTGGACTAACCAGCGTTAGATCTTTTCCCCCTCTGGTCCCTTTGTTCTCCTTTTGGTATGAAGTGATCAAAGAACAGCCGGCTTGATAAACATGAGCATGCTGTGTGCACTTTGCTGATATTGTGCTTTCTGGGTATTGAAGTTCCAATTTTCAAACACCAACCTGTTTGAAAGCAAACACTTTAACATTGGATTTCTCTGCAACCAAACGCTCACCTGCAGTCCCCTGACCATCATCAGCTGCTCCACGAGTGGCCGTGTCTCCTCTGTCAAATTCATGGTCCCTTCCAGCATGATGAAGGTGTGGACTGATGGGGAGGGAGGTGGCCATTTGGAGCCACCAAAATATGAAGGTGCCGGATGCAGCTTTAAGGTAATGGTGACACATTATCTTCTCTCAGTTGCAGCAGGTGCCTCAAGTCTACCCTGATTCATGATGCAACATGAATGGACAACCTGAGGGGACATGAGGGGGCCACACTCATTTCCTAGCTCTCAACCATTGTAATTACCTCAGTGTGCCCAACGGCCCTTACTGTGCTTCAGAGAGAGAGAGAGGAAGAACGAGCGAGAGAGTTAAGTTATGTAGAGGAATAGAATACTGCAATAGATATACTACAACAGTGGAGTGATACAAGCCATAAAACAGCTCTACTTGTCCCGTTGCATGTCAATAGTTTGAACGTCATAAAGGCTATTATCCCCTTCAACCTCTCTGTGCCCCTGCTAGATATGGATTTTTTAAAAAACAAAAAAAACAATGCGATTATGATTATTCCTCAAATGGGATAAGCATCATTTACCTCTATCATAAAAGGATTCATGACTGAAAGAGAGTTGGCAACATCAGCACCTCCACACTGGGTCTGGTCCAGTGGTGAAGTCATGAGAACAGACTAGGAACTGTGTCTGCAGTCTCTCTGGTCTCCCAAGGGGTTGACTCAAATCTGTCAGCACCCTTCTCTAATGCACCTCTCAATGGGGATAGGATCCTTCCCCCCCAGCGCCCCCTCCCCCTTTATATCTGCACCCTTCCATCCCTCTACCTTGTCCATGCCAGCAAGTACAATCTCTCGCTGGCTGGCATCACTGCGTCCCAGGACACGGACCCGGCCAGGAGTCTCCAGCGTCTCCAGTGTCAGGCAGAATGAAGGCCTTTGTTGCACGGACTCAATGCAGGACGTTCACTCATGAAAGTAACTGGGCAGGGATGGTTGGTGGTGATAGCGGGAACAGCATCTCTCTCTCTCTCTCTCTCGTCTAACCTGACACAGAGCTGAGAGCAAAAGTGGAAAGTAGTTATTTATAACTACCCTTGGGACAGCACTTGTGTAGATTTTTCAAAGTAACACTGCTTTTACGCCTGCTTTGAACTGAATGTGTTCTGTTTTATTTTTGGAAATAAGCAGCAAGTACAATAAGTTCTTGTATTTACAATTAAACAGCATTTCAGTTATTCAGTCTTTCTATCTATCGCTCAATCAATCAGTAGCCCAGAGAACTCAAACCTGAAAGGTGGGATTACATAAGAGATAAATGCATTTCACTGTATAACTTACCATGTAATTGATTATTACCTTAAGTTATTATTAAACAAAGTTACTTAAACTTAAAGCAATATGTGTAACTTACCGTTTCAACTCTTTAAAACTTTATAGAATGAGACTGGCTAGAAAGCAAAGCGGGTTTTGTTTGTAAAACACACATTACCTGCTAGTTAGGACACCGAAATACAACTAGTCTTGATTTTCATGTTTCTCGTCTCCCATTAGTTAGTTTAATATTTCATTGTAATGTAGTTGCTCAATATTTTCTTACATATGATAGCAATATTTGTACATTTCCCTAACATCTCGCTATGGTTAAAAGCTGGAAGAGAGCGCCATCTTGTGGTAAAATAAAACCGTTAGCTGCTTCTGACTCGCGACCAATCAGCTAAAAGAATACTGCGTCGTCATGTGTCACGTGACATGTAAAATAAAGATGGCGTTACTGCCATTGTAAACCATTGAATCTGTAAACAAATAATTGCCTTTTTGTAAAATACTAAAGACGTCAGGTAAGCAGGAGACGTTATGACCACATACATTAGTGGCTAATTCCTCTATTTTTTGTTTTATTTTTATCTAACGTAACTTTCGTTCATCACTGAATCCCACGGACAGCTAACTGCTCTGGTACCATTGTCAGCTAACGTTAGCCAACTAATAATAATAATGTGTTATCACTTTATGCTAGAAAGTTACTGCACAATATTATGGCCCAGTACGGTAAGTTAGCTGGTGAAGTATGAACATATTGAAGTGTGTTTGTATGTAAATTGTTTTGGTCTTACTAGGATGAAGGTGGTCAATTTGAAACAAGCCATTCTGCAGGCATGGAAAGAGCGCTGGAGTGACTACCAGTGGGCTATCAACATCAAAAAGAATTTCCCAAAGGGAGCCACATGGGACTACCTTAATTTAGCAGGTCAGAATACAGATAGCATATTTAATCAGCTTTGATGATAGTGATTGGACATTAATTACACCAGTGTTATCAGTTGTCCTTAAATCACTGTCATTTGGTTAATGTACATAATTAATGTTTATGTATTTCAGAGGCCCTTATGGAGCAGGCATTGATTGGTCCCTCTCCAAACCCTCTGATCCTGTCTTACCTTAAATATGCCATAAGTTCTCAGGTGAGATGAAACACAGTGTCTCAACAACAGTTGTTTACAATGTGCAATGTATGTAACTGAGAAGTACGTCAAACATTAAATCTGTGACTCAGAAGTATAGGTTCTGGAATCTGATGACATGATGCTACATGGCACCGCAAGTTGTAAACATCACCCTCTTTCTCCCTAGATGGTGTCTTATTCAAGTGTGCTCACAGCCATCAGCAAGGTAATAAAATGCTTCACAACAAATGTGAGCGTGTGCTTTCTATCAAAAAGCAACCACAGAATGGTTCCTTATATTTTTCTCTTTTCCCTTAGTTTGATGATTTCTCTCGAGAGCTATGCGTCAAGGCACTGCTGGAGATAATGGACATGTTCTGCCATCGTCTCAGGTATGCTTAATTATGCAAACCAGGTTAGTAGTCCTTTTAACGGACCATTAATGTGTTTTCCCTGCTTAACAAGACCTGCACCCTAAATTGAGCACTGTGTATAAATATGGAATCCATGTTTGGCTATTAGATATTATGCATGAATTGAGGCGTGACGAAGGCCCAGTTGGGGCTGAACCACTCTCCATGTGAGCTATAGTATGCAGGTTCTCCCATATCATGCAGAACAGCCATTATTAATATCATCCACTTACACTATATTTGTATGCCATATATGTTTGCCAAGCCCTAATAGACAGATTCTTACATTTCATTACATTATGTTATGTTATTGCCTCTTACACAAGCTAAAGTGTCTTCTCTGACCCTGCAGCTGCCATGGTAAGGCAGAGGAATGCATCGGGCTGTGTCGGGCTCTGCTGGGCGTGGTCGTGTGGCTGCTGCAGGGCTGTGCCTGGTACTGTGAGAGGCTGAGGGAGCTGGGCCCATCAACCAGCACAGAGGCCAGCCTGAGGGCCTGCCAGGAAAGGCTGCACACTCTGATGAGCAGCACCAAGAACAGAGCTCTGGTCCACATTGCTCGGCTGGAGGAACAAGGTATTAAGATTTGAAGTGTGTTTGTGTACACATGGGATTGTGCATCATGCATAAAGTGCCAGGGCATTATATTATTTTTCTGATATGTCAGGCCAGCAGTTGACATTTATTAATCCCATGATTGTCTAAATGTGACTTCAGGTGCTTTTCTACACTGCATAACAATAAAAATCTGGGAGAAACACTATATACTTCTTCATACTACAGTGTTAGCCTTCAAAAATCTATATCAGTTAAGAATTACTGTGCCTGTTTGTTAATCAAGAGTGTTTAACATTTTTGTTGATATCCCCCAACAGGTTCCTGGAGCAATGTGGAGCAAGCAGTGCTGAAAGTGACAGACAGCCTCAGCAGTGTAAATAATCAGACACTGAGAACTAAATTGGATGAGACTGTGTCATTGGTGAAGGGGTGAGGATTCCCACCACATTTTGTGTGACCATGTTCCACCTGAAATTGGCATTCTATTTATTCAAAGAGCATCAAAACCTTTTTGCACAATGCTAACTCTTCATTCTTGTTTCAGCATTCCCATGATGCTGTCAGTGCAGTGTGACCCTCCGCTCCATGCCTCCTTCCCATCAGTCCACGCCTTCATCATGCTGGAAGGGACCATGAATTTGACAGGGGAGACACAGCCTCTCGTGGAGCAGTTGATGATGATCAAGAGGATGCAGGTGAACATTTGGCTGCGGAGAAATCTAATGTTGAAGCTGCTCTAGAAAACTTTGAACATTTGCGGCTCCAAGTGGCAACGAAAGGAAATTTGAACTGCGCTACTCAGAATTCATCTAATGGGACATCAGTAAACTGCACCAACCACACTCATGTTACAGGGCCCAAGCTTGAGTTTTCTGTCGTCATTTTTATACTAAAGGAATAAGAAAGGCATAAAATTTAATGTTCATGAGTCTAGATTTCTCTTGATGGAGCGCTCACTCACTGATGACAGTTTTACATCTCTTAAGGTTGAGTTAGACAGTTCCGTTAACTTTATTAATCCCCTTAACTCAAGTACTTACAATGATAAAACAGCTGTATGAAAGAACTAAAGATTGCACTATCATAGCAGGTTTCTGAAGCTACCATTCAAAGATTGCTTTGAAAAAGCTGCAGTATTTAATGCATTTTCCATGTCTTTTTTAAATTTCTTATTTTTTATCCTTATTTTTTATAATTAATCTTTTTAAATGGAAGTTTTTCCTCAAATTTCTTTTCCTCCACAGCGTATTCCTGCTCCTCTTTTTGTATTGGAGATCTGGAAGGCCTGCTTCACTGGCCTCATTGAGTCACCAGAGGGCACAGAGGAGCTGAAGTGGACTGCCTTCACTTTCCTCAAGGTTGGCCTCACAGATTAGCACTGGTTTTTATCGCCACTGGCCATCTGTTTCCCATTCATTCTTGTCCTTTTGACCACAGTTTGATGATGTACCCAGCCCTGAGCTGCTGAGAGGACTTCAAAGCCTTTGATTTTATTTGATTATTGTCATTTGATTTTGCCTTGTTAGGATATTTCCACAGTGTTGTTCTTTTGCCATTTTGCCAAGTTAACCTTTAGTGGGACAAGCAGTGCAAGTCTTGGCTTTGTTATAGTGCATGCAATGATTTTAATTGCATTACAATTTACAATTCCATTTGTTGTGTGCATGTAAATATTGTCTTTATTATAGAAAAATTTTGCTTTATGATTATAATTACTGTTTCTTGTCTCTTTCTCCTAGATCCCACAAGTTCTGCTGAGGCTAAAAAAGTATCCCCAAGGAGACAAAGGACAGGTAAACCACTCGACTCAGTGATGTCTTCCACCATAAAAAAACAAACACTGATGTATAGTGATGGGCAGTTAACCTCTTCAACCTCTTCATCATAAATGCTGCTTTGTTCAAACTTGCAGAACTTTATTAGAAATTCTTGTGGAGATCCCAAGTTTTCCAAAGATACCAAATACAACCCACTGAATTACAGGAAAATGTGTATAAAATGATGCACGAGACATCTAGATATTTTCTGTCTGATGTTATCTTGCAGCCATAAAACAATGGCATTTGAGTTTGAATATTTCACTCAGTATAGTGTGATGAGGCTTCAATGCGCTGTAACCAGCAGATACAGAATATGTATGTGACATTGTCGTACAATATGGGAAAAAATGTTTTTTTTAACTTTGAAGCTACTTAATGAGAAATTTAAGGGAAAATTAGAGTTTAAATGGTTAATAACAGCAAGCAAACATGATTTAAATTACAACACCTGGTGTATGTTTTATTCTGTAATATGATTAACCTTGATTATCAGTCTGAAAATGGCAAATGCTTTTTCCAGGACTTCATGGAGGATGTGAATGTTGCCTTTGAGTACTTACTGAAACTCACTCCGCTGTTGGACAAGGCTGACCAGCGCTGCAAGTGAGTGCTTCAAAAAACTTGCTACGGCCATTTTTATTACCTGTAATATCCATGCAGTAGAGGAGGTTAATGTTTAAAGAGACAGGTCACAGGTTCAGTTTGGCCTGTCCGCCAACAACCAGGTGTGTGTCCTGATGTGTGTCATTTAGAAAATGAAACGCGTAATCCCAACCTGTTTGCTCATTGTGATACAGTCTTGATAGCAGTGACCCCTAAATGCCTGAAAACTAGATCTAATAAGACTCGACAAACACTTACAACATGCTCACAGCACAGTTGATGATGCTTTTTCCCTGTTTCATTTTGTAGCTGTGACTGTCTGAACATGCTGCTGCAGGAGTGTAATAAGCTCGGCCTGCTGTCTGATTCCAACACAGCCAACCTCACCTCTAAACGGTACGGGTTCCCGTCCACACGTGAACACGTGGAGTGCATGACATCTTAAGATGAGGATTGAATGAAACGTATCTCCAATCCAGCGCTAACCCCCTTCATTCTGCCTCTTTCTCTTTTTGCTTCCTGAACTCTCTTGTTCAACATGGATTGATTTCCATTCTTGTCATATTCACACACTTGCACACGAACTCCACACTTCTGTCATTCTCTCTCTCTCTCTCTCTCTCTCTCTCTCTCTCTCTCTCTTTCTCTCTCTCTCTCTCTCTCTCTCTCTCTCCCCCCCTCTCTCTCCCTCTCCCTCTCGTGCGGAACATTTCTTCAGGGCTGAGGACAGGGAGTACGCCCCAAGGCTGAGAACAGCTGAAAACGCTAACATCCAGCCGAACCCAGGACTCATCCTGAGAGCTGAGCCCACTGTCACCAACATCCTCAAGGTACAGCACCCGAGGGCGACATAAAACCTATATTGAACAGGTAGTATTACAGAGTGGATGAAGACTTGCTCATCCTACCTGAGAATAGAGTGCAAGAGGGCTTTAAAGTTTATACAATGCATTTGATGTTAAAATTGGGTGGGCCTCAACAGAAAGAAAAATCTTTTTTTAAAGCTGACACCGTCCTGTGAAGTCATGTAACTTCATCGGCATGCAAGAGGAGGATTATGGGAGGTGTGTGGGAAAACCGCAACTAAGGTGTAAACATTTATAATTTAAGTCAGATTCTCTCAATAATGCATATTTTCCTGCCCTTTTATTGGTGAGATTCTGCTCGATAAAGACCAGACAGGATTGGTGGAAACTGATTTTGATGACACTGCTGATAAAGTTGGATTGTTTGACTCGAATAAAGATCGATCCTGAAAGTGACTTTGAAATATCACAGCGTCAGTGTGATTATGCAGCTGTAAGAAGATCCGTACCTCAGCAAATTTGATCTAAGTCTTACATTTTTCCTCATCAGACGGTAGATGCAGACCACTCTAAATCCCCTGAGGGCCTGTTAGGAGTCCTGGGTCACATGTTGTCTGGGAAGAGCCTGGACCTCCTCCTGGCGGCAGCAGCTGCCACTGGGAAACTCAAGTCATTTGCTCGGAAATTCATCAAGTGGGTGACACACTGGAAACACCATAGCATTTTAGACAATATTCCAAAGCAAGTTCCTAATACCCTTGAGTCCTTTCAGTCATTGTAGACATGATTGTTAGAATGGGTGTGTTTATTTCTAAGGCTGATTTAAATGTAAACTTTATTGACACAGTTGGAAACTCCAACTGACCTAAGAAATGTCCTTTTTAAAGAAGATGTGTTCTTTTTCCCCCCCGTTTTCTCTGTCTTGCAGGCTCAATGAGTTTCCCAAGCACATCAGCGGCGAAGGATGTGAGTTCAAGTATCAGAGTGATGTGTTCCAATCTGGGAATTTCTTTCCTTGCTGATGTAGGAGTTTTCAAATGAGATAACTAACTGTGTATTTTACTCCCCCTCTCTTTCAGCCAAGTCAGCATCAGTGAGAGCCCTTCTCTTTGACATTTCGTTCCTCATGCTCTGCCACGTTGTACAAACATACGGCTCTGAGGTTAGTGTATGGCTATGCTAATATATTAATGCTCAGATGTACAGTATTTTGTACAGTCGGTGGTGTTAACATCAGATCAACCTGCTTTTTCAGCCCAAGGCCACAAGGTGTCCAGAGAGGCACATTTTAGACCAGTCTAGAACTGACTTAACATGTAATGCAAATATGCATCATATTTCTCATCTGTCAGGTCAGAAGTCTGTACAATATGCTGTTAATGGATTATTCAGCTTCAGAGACACATGTAGTTTCTGTCTCTGCACCCTCCAGGTGATCCTGTCAGACCCCAGTCCTTCGGGGGAGACGCCCTTCTTTGAGACATGGCTGCAGACGTGTATGCCGGAAGAGGGCAAGACTCTGAACCCGGACCACCCCTGCTTCAGACCCGAGTCTGGGAAAGTGGAGAGTCTCGTGGCTCTCCTGAACAATTCCTCTGAGATGAAGCTAGTGTGAGTCACGGGGCGTTACCTGACTCATAATTTCTGCTAAACACTGTTTATATTTTTCTTGAATTCATAGACTGTCTGACAGCTGTAAAATGCATTGGCACAAGTTGATAGATCACATCAATAATTATCAAATCATTCATAATCAAATCCATCAGTCATACTAATATGTTAGAAGTTAAAACTTGTAAAATTCAATGAGACAGCTGCATAAAGATTTTAAATCCCAGCCAAGCAGAAATATCAAGCGCCTTTTATTTAAATGATGAGACACCACACAGGTATGTCTCGTTAAATGAAGCTTTTGTAATATTTTTGTTTTGTAAACATTATACAGGATATTCACGTCATTAAAAAGTAATAAATCAATTTAGCAAAAATTAAGGCCATTTAAAAGTCTTAGATGCTATTTCTCAGAGTTTAAAATTGTGGCTATCTTTAATATTAACTTATTTTTTGTCTGTAAGTCCAGGGGATTGCATGTAGTGCTGGTAGGATTCTTGTGTATCAGTGTAGCGCACTTTCCCGTTGGATCTGACGTCATCGGAAAATGACGTTTGATTATTTACAGCAGCAGCGACACCACTGAACAACAATAGAAATATTGTCGGAACATTGTAGGTGGCAGTCGTCTCTGGTCAGTCAATGGCCGCACAGTTGACCCTGAACCTGCGTCTCGGGGGGGAAAAAAAAAAAGAAGAGTCAGAGTCAACTGAGGGAGTCTTAATAGATGATTGGATGCTAAAACTGGCATACAGAACATTATTGCAGGGTTAATGTGAATAGTCAAATTTAATATTTACTCTAGAACCTGATGGCAACGTAACAAATATCTCATATTTTGTGTTCCAGTCAGATGAAATGGCATGAAATCTGCCTCAGCACCCCGGCGGCCATCTTGGAAGTTCTGAATGCCTGGGAAAATGGTGTGCTTTCTGTGGAGGCGGTACAGGTATGTCCACTGTCCTTTCCTCTCTCTCTCTTTCATTTACAGGAAAAAGCTCTTGTGATATTTGGTTGTTAGGTCGCAAGAGGCTCGTGATCCAGACGTAACCGTTAGTTTCCTCCCTTTTGACTCATAGCTCCGCCAGTCTGACGTTTTTAGTGGAAAATGTCGAGTAACACAAGGTGACGTCCCCAAGTTGTGTATATTTAGTTCACTTCTCTCTCTTCCATGCAATATTACACACGCAACAGAATGCAAGGAAGGATTGCAGTCAGAGTTCACTTTCCTCCTCTCCTCCCTCCCCCCATATCCGCACTACATCCTTCCTCTTTTCCCGCCACTCTGATCTCTCTGTGTCTCTTTCCGTTTCTCTCTCTTCGAGTGTAGAAGATCACAGACAACATCAAGGGGAAAGTGTGCAGCATGGCGATCTGTGCCGTGGCCTGGCTGGTGGCCCACGTCAGGATGCTGGGGCGGGACGAGAGGGAGAAGCCCCAGACGATGATCCGACAGCTTGTGACCCCGCTTTACGGGGAGAACACACTGCAGTTTTACAACGAACGGTACAAACACATAATTACAGCTCCACAAAGGTCTGTTTGTGCAGAACGGTGTGTCACATTCAGTGTTTACAAATTTAAATTCTATCGATGAAAAGAATAAAAACAGAGGCCACTCTCCTTGGATGCCAAACAGGATGGTGTTTATTAGACGCTGCGGCCTCACTCTCCCTTCTTCAGGATGCAACGGACAAAGAACAATGCCTAATGAAAGTTTTCTCTTCTTCCTGTCTATAATGATAATATGAAATGAAACTCAGTTGTTAGGAAAAATATGAAGAACGATGATCAAAGTCATAACCACATCAAATAAAGTGCTAAAAAAAAGAAGAAAAAGAACAGAACCCAATAATATAAGAAGGTAAGGGCCCACTTGTTCCCCTTAATACATTAAAATAATAAGCTGCAAATCCAAAAAACATTCATCTAAGTCCTCATTTAGTCCAGAGAGGATTAAAAGATTAATACTTCTAGGAATGTGCTAAAGTCACTGAACAATGTCAGAAAGGAGCTGTAAGGTTTGTGCAGGTACGTTCCATGGAAACTTTGACAAAACTGACGAAGAAACAGCGCCAGTCACCCCTTTAATACATTCATTAACCTTTTATCGCTGATCTCCTCAGTCTCACAGCCTAAGCAATTGATCAAATACAGATTAACTCTTTCTCTCTCTCCCTAAAAATATCTATTTTCCTTCTCTCTAGAGTTGTGATCATGAGCTCCATCCTGGAGCACATGTGCGCCGACGTCTTCCAACAGACGGGCGCAACCCTGCGCTCCCCGATGGAAGGCCAGGACCCGATACCGTACCGAAACCTGCTGCCGGCCAAGGAGCCCATCCACGAGGCCCTGAGCAAGCAGTTCCAGACCGTGCTGCGCAAAGGCTGGGTGGACAGCCGGGCTCTGCATCTGTTTGAGAGCCTCCTGCACATGGGAGGGGTCTTCTGGTTTACCAACAACTTGGTCAAGGTGGGTGGGAGAGGAAGGAGACAGAGGAAGCCCAGAAAGTTGGGACTGCAGGGTAATAACCCAGTGCTAGCTTCAATTTCCCCTTCGATTTCATAGTAGAAGTTCCAGTTGGTGTGGCATGTGAGATCGGCCACATTTACATGCACGGGGAACTCAGACCTGCTTACTCAAGAAACCTATTCTAAGAAATCTGGTCAAGATGCACATGATATAGATACAGTGGCATCATAAACATCTTACTCCTTTCAGTTTTTGTTTTCAAGTTAGCGGTGCATTTATTGGGATCATGTTTCCCTCTTTTAAAAATAATGTACTTCTCCATTAATACAGTTTTTTTGCTGGTGAATTGTTGGTGAGACACAGTTAGACAGGAATGTTTTGTTTCAAAGTTCATGTAAACAGCTGAACCTATAAAACCCTTTAAAACCAGAGTGCGCCCATTAGCTGATTTTGTCCCTGCATGTAAACGTAGCTCTGTGTCTTCTCGATCAGGAGCTGCTGAAGGAGACTCGACAGGAGTGGGCCAACCGGGTGGTGGAGCTCCTTTACAGCATCTTCTGCCTCGACACCCAGCAGATCACCCTCACCCTGCTGGGCACCATCCTGCCCAACCTGCTCACCGACTCCGCCCACTGGCACAGCCTGGCAGACCCGCCGGGCAAAGCGCTGGCCAAGTAAGAAAGAAAGAGTCTCGATGATGATGATGATGATGATGATGATGATGATGATGATGATGATGACGGTGATGATGACAACGGCGTGTTGATGGTGTTGTTCTGGTGACCCTGCAGGTTGTCGGTGTGGTGCGCTCTCAGCTCTTACTCTACTCACCACAAAGGCCAGGCCTCCGCTCGCCAACGCAAGAGGCAGCGAGAGGATATTGAGGTAACACGCACACACACACAGATAATTGATTTGTGTTTCACCAACCCTGCATTTAAATCTGTTTTGTTTCATAGTAATACTCAAATGATTTATTCATTTGTTGTATTATTAAGATCCTAAATAACTAGACAAACCAGCTAAGATGATCAAACTTTTGGAGCGTTTTGATGCTTTTGATTTATTTTAATACCAGAAATTGGAAGGGCACTGATCGGTATCATTGTTCAATAGTAGTCTAATACAGTTTGTGTCTGGTTGACCTCAGGACTACAGCAGCCTTTTCCCGCTGGACGACACTCAGCCTTCTAAACTCATGCGCCTCCTCAGCTCCAACGAGGACGAGCCTGTAGCCCTGTCCAGTCCAGGTCAGTCCCTCTGTTTATAAAAACAGTTATTATCTCTTTTTTTACTGTCAGTCGTAGCTGTTGTTGGACTTGAATTCCATTAAGCTTTAAAACCAGGCTCCTGTTACCAGCAAGTTGGTTCTTGCAAACACTTTAAGCCCAGTTAGAAATGCACAAATAAGCTTGGACAAGCCTTAGAAACGTACCTTCCTCAATATGTAATTATCTTTTGGTATCTTTTTTTTTTTTCAGCAGGTTTTAACTTGAGTGCTGCACAGTCTACTGAGAGATTAGGATAGGAGAATTTTTGTGGTTTACAACTAGAGTCTAGAGACTTTTTTGGTCAGCCTGTCTCAACTTTCATTTCTGGATTTCGGAGCTTTTTTATCATCAAGCTTCAGTAATATTCACTTTTTTCTGTTTGAGCAATCAGGGCTGTTCTAGCTTGTATGGAGAGGAGAAATCCCCAGACAGGATCAAGATCAGTGTGTTGCATTATTTTGGAAAACTTCAGAGCTTTTTTTTTTGGGCATGGCGTAATTATAGTGACATAGAAACTAAAAAGGTTTTTCCTTTTTTCAAAATAAGTTCCACCTGTTAAGATGTCCAGCAAGGGCATCTCATTTAGAAACTGGTCCCCACCCCCCCAACTCCCAGAGTAGCTAAATCACTAGAAAGCTGTTGTCATGACTGAAGTAAAACAGAAAGCAAAGCAGTCTTTTATTTCTGAATGACTGGTCTCTTTTTGGTCTCTTTGATAATAGATTTGATTTTACAATGATTTCAAAGAAAATGAAAAGACCAAAGAGAGAAAAAAGGAGATGACCCATAAGTTTGATCAAGGAACATTTTTTCACTTTGGAAAGAGGAAGATCTCGTTAAATGCCCGTTTCATTTTATCAGTAAGCCCATTATCTCCAGAATCCACTGGAATGTGTCACAGAGTTCATTTAGCAACACGAAAGATTACATCAGGCAGCAGAGGGAAGTTTCTCAGACTTTCATGAGCTGCTTGTTATTTTGATTCCTTGTTGTGACCTCTTCCCCTGTTTACTAATTTGTGTGTGTGTGTGTGTGTGTGTGTGTGTGTGTGTGTGTGTGCGCGTGTGTAACGCCACAGGAGACAGATCCATGAGCAGCTCCCTGTCTGCCTCCCAGCTCCACACTGTCAACATGAGGGACCCTCTCAACCGAGTCCTGGGTGAGAAATCCACATGCAGTGTGTTTCCATTCAAAACTCTGTTTTGCTTTGTTGTTTATTTTGACATAAATAAGTAGAGAGAGACAGAAAAATCTGCAAGAAGGGATGGTGCACACCTTAGACCACTTTGTGCTGTCAGCCAAAACCAGTATGACACATTCTCACAATGAACACAACCAGCAGCAGGCCTAGTTGTCACTTTGCCTCCATGCCCAGCAAATATATAAAAATAACGTTTTAATTTATTTGAAATTCAATAGTCAAGAAATGTGCAGGTTCATAGTTAACATGATTGAAAGTAAAAAATGTCACACTAAATGCTCCCCACTTTTTACAACCTGTCTCGTGCACTCAAATAACCATGAGAAGTGTGCAGAAAACGCTGTTTCACAACCGTTATTGCATCATTATTATCTATCTGGCATTCAGTGAGCTAGCATTATTGACAAAGTTTCACTCAACACTTGAAACATCTAACAGCTGCTCTTACAAAATGCTTGGCGGCATGAACGTGAATGTCACTGTTGAAAATTGAGCCCCTCGCTTACAAAAATAACATTTTTAAATAAAATGTCGGACAACTTGGACAGTATTGAAGGAAATATAACCTACAATAGATAGTTAAAGATTTAACTCCTATAGAGTCATAGCAGAATATCATGTTTCTTTTAGTCTAGTTTAGTTTAGTGTTGGCACAGTAAAGGATATAAATCAGACACTATTAACAAAAAATTGTGCAATAAAGGTTGAAGAAACCCAGCAGCGTTAATGAAAATAACCTCCCCTAAAAAACATGATAAAGTCTGCAATGCTTCCAACAACTGATTTCGACAATAATTAGCTGCACACTTTGGAAACACTTTTAAAATTAGATGACAAACATGCATGATTCCTCTCGCCTTGATGATCCAAGCTGCCTGTTGGTTTCTCCCCAGCCAACCTGTTCCTCCTCATCTCCTCCATCCTGGGCTCCAAGATGGCAGGACCTCACACCCAGTTTGTACAGAGTTTCATGGAGGAGTGTGTTGAGTGCCTGGAACAGGGAAGTCGCGGCAGCATCCTGCAGTTCATGCCCTTCACTATGGTGAGTTATGAGCTGGGAGTGGAGGATACTGGGACAGGAACCCAGAGAGGTGGAGATAAGGAAGGAGCTTGCACCATAACGTCTGTCAAATTAATCAGAAGCTACCTGGAAAAGGGCTTCGAGTCATTTCTTGGATGAAACGTTGATTCTGCTGTTTGTATATGTACTTTCAAGGAAGGTGGACAACCCATTCCCTGAAATACGTCTGTTGGCTACAGCTGATTGCTTTGTTGAAGGTTAATGATAAATAAAACAGGGAAAAGATCCAGATGTCATGAGCTGGATTTGACCCAATGGGAGTCAAGTCTACAGGGTGTGCACTTTAATAGGGGCACTTTAAAAGTTCACTGAAATTTAAGTACTGTCTCCTGTGGGTCACCATAAGTGGGTGTGGGAGCCTGCCACCGTGTGCTTCTTTATGATATGATATTTTCTTTTTGGTGCCTCCTGAGTGAGAAAGATAGTGCGTCTGTACAAAAAAATAAAATAACATAAAAAGCTCAACAGCTGATGGGATGGATTGGTTTGGGTCAGAGGGTGAGAAATGTCACCGTCCACTTTCCAGAGCTGGGAAATATAAACTGAAGTAGCACAGATTGTTCATTTGCTTGAATGCAATGCAAATGTATGATGTCCATTCAGGTGTTTTTTTTAAAAAGCTAAAAACGTGTGTCCTCGTCTGTCTCTGCATGCAGGTTTCGGAGCTGGTGAAGCTGCCTGCTCTGGCCAAACCTAAAGTGGTCCTGGCCATCACCGACCTGAATCTGCCGCTGGGGAGGAGGGTTGCTGCCAAAGCCATCTCTGCCTTATAGACTGAAGCTAAACTCAGTACGGCTCAGCTGAATTTCACTGCAACCCTCTGTCGGCTCGCTGTCTGTGTGTGGAGGAAAAAATAAACACCTGTTTCCATTCTGTCCGTGAAGTCAGTCGTGCCTGGTTGTATCATCCATCTGAAGGCATTCTCTCTTTATCTTTAAGGAGAAAAAAAAATAGTTTATAACCAATGTGACTCTGAAAAATATCGTGTTGCTGATGTTCTTTTTTAATGTTCTTTTGCAGAAGCAGAGAAAAGTGTACAGTGTTTTTTAAAATAATAAACCCATTATGAGGATCATGTGAAATTGTTGTTTTTCATGTTGACAGTCCTATAAAGACTCACTGTTTCCACTTGACCAGTATTTATGTTTTCACAACAAATGTCACAGCAATCATCCTGCATACTGCGTGATAACATGTTATGATTGTGTAATGTTTGAAAGTTAAAATAACTACATGAGATCAGAGGGGCACAATCATAATTTAACACTCATGTGAACGGTCACATGATGCCGCCACATGACACATCTACTTTGGAAGATCCTCCTCATGTCAGATGCTTCGTCATGGGTCACCACTTCCCCAAGGAAGCCTGTCCGGCTATGATGCAAAAAGTAATGACACTTGAGCCCTCATTTCACTTTTAGTTGCAGTTCTCCAATCATAAGATTACTGGAATTTTAAGTACTTTAGGCATTCTGTGCCCTTCTGATTATTTGTTCAAATGCGTACATGGAATATCTAGAAATAGAAGCATCGTTGCAAGAAAAACAACCAGTGGTTTAACCCTTTTTTGATGATATGCATGGTTTACATGCAAAAAGAAAGAAACAATTTTCTTCAGAGGAAAGCATTTTTATTGAAATATTGATCAAAAAATACAAGGCTGCAAAGGTACTTCTAAACCATCCATACAAAAATAATTTACGTCGTTTATTTTCACATTGTACAGAACAAAAACAGCTAGTTGAGTGAGTGTTTATTACTTTATATGATCCCTCCTCACACCCAGTTAATACAGTTTGATGAGTGTTAAATGCTTATAAAGCATGCGAAAGCCTATCCAGGCTAAGGCAATAATGCTAATAAGCTTTTACTTTTAAGTAAAAGCTTATCTGTCCCTATAGTGAACTGTCTACTGTGCTGTACACTTGTTATTAAATTATGTTGGGAAACATAAGTACTTGGTTTACTGAAAGCATCCACTGCACACATGGTCATCTGGAAGGGGTTTTTCCCCTAACAATACTGTTACAGGAGTTATTCCTTGTTCATGTACTCATTGGCATTTATTGTTTCATAATGCTGGCACAGTGAGGCCCTTTGAGAGAGCAACTGTGATGCAGGACTGTAAAAAAAAATGCACTTCGAGGAGGAAGACAATGTGTCAAAACAGGAAATAGCCTAAACTGCCTGCAAAACTTGAGTAGACACAAATCAAGCCCTGTCATCGAAATGAAACTCCCTAATAATAAATAAATAGATAGTATAAATAGATTAAAACAATAAATAATGTTCAAATAAATCAATAAATAAATGCCATGAAAAAAATGGCGAGACGCAGTACGCTTTAGGCTTGGGCCAAAAGCAATCGATGTGGCACCGATGGATCAGCTCTCTGTCTCCTCTTCACTCAAGTCTAAGCTCCGCAGGCTGCGGACCAGGTCCTGACTGAAGGACTGCAGCTGCACCAGAGTGAGGTGTGCAGCTACCTGGACTTCATATTCTCCTGGGAGGTTTAAATTCAAGGCAGGGGGCGTGGGCTGCACCACGGACTTCATTTTCAGCATCTGGAAGGCATACAAACCACTTCATTAAAACCACGGACATGAGCCAAGAGTAGAAAAGTATCTGTGTATCACATCCCACAGGGCATGCATGTCCATCCAGACAGCCATCGGTATTCTGTTACCTTGTGGATCTGAATGAGAAGGTCTCTGATGTCGGCCAGCAGGTTGTTCACTCTGTCTTTCTTGTCCAGCTGAGGTACGACAGAGTTCAGTAAGGCCTGGTGCAGCTGGACGCCCTCAGACATCCGACTCAAACTGGTGTCCTGATAGCACAGAGTATCATCAATGTAAGAACAAGTCCTGCTGCCTCTCGTTTTCTTAGATTTTCTTTTTTTTCCTTGTGGATGATACTTACCAAAGTGAAGTTGTCTGACACAGCTTTGAGCACTGGAGCAGAGGGGATGCCAATGTTGGCTGCCATAATCACGAGCTTTGCATTTTCTGCTGAGTTGAGCTGCAGAGTCTGATTAGAGAGAATAAAAATGGTTAAAGATGGATTGGAGTTTGGCCCGCAGCACTGCAGCAGCTGGGCTCAGTGCCAGAGCCAAAATAACATGAGAAAAGACACTGCAAGCCAGAGACATGCCCAATAAGGTGTTTATTCAATGTAATGCCACCATTAGAGCTCAAAAGTTTCATTCATTCATTCATTATTTATTTAATTATGTATTTATTTATTAGTTTTATCGGTCTCATGCTGTGAATAATACCACAAAGACAGAGACTGATATTAGTCAGGCTACTACTACTACTATTACTACTACTCAGAAGAAGAAGAAGAAGAAGAAGAAGAAGAAGAAGTGGAAGAAGAGGAATTATGACAGGCCTAATAATAACGATATTATGATGACTATTTACAGAGAACTATTCAAAGAAATGTATAAAGTGTTTTAGCCGATATTGATAATAAATCAAATGTAAACAACGTCAGATATTCATTCACAAAACAAGGTTTTAGACGAATAAAAGACGCGTGGCGGCTATCTGGCTCTCAGTCCTGGTCAAGGATCTTTTTATGGTCCCAGGCTGCGGAGCGGAGACCTCCGCAGTCTGACACCCGCAGTCAGAAACTGCACAGTCAGATACAGCACTGCCGAAGTTAAACACACGAAAAGCGAAGCAAGGCAATGCGTCTTACCTCGGTGTGTATGCAGGATTTGTGCACATCGGGAATGGACATCAAAACCTTCTGGCTCAAACTGAAGCTCGTCGCGACGAGCAGTTGAAATTCCGGATCCTCAACAAGTGTCCTGTTCACGCCGAGAGGCAGAGGTGCGCTGCGGACTAGAGAGGCCATGTAGCAGGGAATGACGATCACTGCAAGAGGAGAAAAATCAGTGTCACCGCCGTGGCATCAAGACGACCCCCCACCCTCCAACCTCCGCATCCAAAACAATGCGGACTGGCTTGGCAGAGCAGGAAATCAGCCAGGACTGAACAAAGCCGCCTCTCTCCTCAGCAGCCTGTGTGTGCAGCGCTGGGCTTGTCTCCCTCGGGCTAAAATAGCTGCATGAGATTCTGCTGAAGTTCACAATAATCCCGGCAACACGAAACCCCATGCCAAAAGTAGCTGCTCTAGTTAAACATAGCCAAATTAAATTTTTTGGCACATTTCCTGGACCTGATTCTGTTCTCAGATACAAATGTGATAGAATAAATAGACCAGCCAAGCCCAGAGCCTTTAACATCAAAGTTGTAATAATATGCCATTATTTAATTAATACTAATCACCAAACCTGTTAATCTTAAAATGTTCCACCTTAACATTTTCAATAATTTTACCTACATGGTGCTTGTTGGGGGTTTAAGTCCAAAGGCTGGTGCTAAAAAAAGAGTTGTTTGAGATAATGATCTACTAAAGGTGCCTCAACAAGCAGGCAGGCCTATCTCCTTCAGCCCCCCTCCAGTCTCTGTAGCTCGTCAGCACTGAGCAGAGAGCAGCTTTTGCACACACACACACACACACACACACATACACACATGCACATACACACACACACATACACAAACGCACTCAGAAGCATTACCTCATTACTCACCAATCAGGATGTTCATTGCAGTGAGACTCTTTGGTGAATGCGTTTGAGTATTGACCTCCCGTGAACACTATCCATGATTAATACACTTATAGGCATATATATATACACCCTGCAGGCCTAGAGATGGGATTTCCCCGAAATTGAAAAATTTCAAAAGAAGTCTCACTATGACTTTCCTATGAAAACTTCAGAGTAGATCTTTTTTTCCCTATACATAACTTCTTTGACACAGAGTTCCTGACAGCTCATCAGGAAAGGGTGTTACTGCCAAATATTAAAAATCAAAATATAAATAGATAAAGTCCTACAGTCCTTCCGTCCAAATTACTGACATTCATTCAAAATATTGCTGTGTGGACTCAATAATGCTGATATGTTAAATTTAGATTCCATGTTTTGTCTGAAATATGTATTGATATAAGGATAAGGACTGATGGAAAATAATCTATTTGCATCTTTGGATTCCAAATTAATTTAAAATAGAGTCATCTTGTTTACAAGCAAGAGTAAGTAGAGCTTTCACAACTTCAGAAAAATATAGAATTAATGTTTAGACTGAGTGAAAATCCAGGAAATCAAAACTGGACCTTGTAGTGTCTTTCACTGTATAAATATTTCAATCTCATATCATGAATCATGAAATCTTATGAAACTGATTAAATCTAAAGCCTTGGAAGTTTCATTTTGTACCGAGCCTGGAGTTCCTACATAAATGACTTTTTCAAATGATGTAACACAGCCGGCAGACGGGCTAAGCATGTGTCTTGAAGGGCCACTTGAGGGGAAACAGAGGGGAAACAGGCATTTCAATTTTGACACAAGAAACTGGAGAGATGGAAACTGAAAGTGTGTTGACATTTTAATCAATTTTTATCACCAATCAATATTTTGTAGGGAAACTGTCCTTTTCCTCTGCGCTCTTAACCTGTTTTTGGACCATCTTGAACTTTGGTCATCATGAGCAGTGGTTTGTGCTGCATATTAATGTACCATAAAAAGACATTTATTTTCATATTTGGGGAAGAACTATTTGTGTTGTGTGATAGAAAGGAATTAGAGATTGCTCCAGATGATTTCACAGATCACAGGTTAACAATTTGCTGACATGTAGAGGCATGGAGAGGCATGTAGGAGCATGTAGTCACCAGTTTCCCTAGACTCACTCCAAAATCGGATGTATTGCATGTCGTTTTCAGTCACTGTGGTTTGTTGCTCACAGACTGTGGGAGGCTGAGGAACCTTAAAAACTAATTCATGTGCATAAGAGGAAATCAGGAACTGCTGTGGTTAAGAATAACTGTAAGAAGTAAAGTAGTTAACCATTAAAGTACAAACATGGCAACACAAGAATGAAGTTTTATGTTGTCTGCCCCTTGAACTATACAAATGTCCCATTGATTCAAGGCCAATAATCTCACCAGACTATAACCTGGAAAAGAATTGAGTTATTAGATGGAGTGGTGGTGGAAAGAGAAAATAACTGTTAACTTATGCTGCCATCTAGTGGTGTCATTTTTCATAAGCTGCTTTGCGGTCATGCATTGCAAGCATCCTGACCTCTTGCAACTTTATTACAATGTAATCAATAAAAAACAAAGATAGTGAATAAATAAAAGTAATTTAGATTAAGCACATGCCAGATGTTAATTAAAAAGCAGGATAAATGGGGAAAAATTATAGGAAAATGCATAAAAATGATCTAAAATGCTATCTGAAAAAAATATTTATTTTTTCAAAGTGACTTGAAGTTTTTTCAGTTTTGCCAAAATGACCGTGCCTTTTGCTCCCATACCATCGTAATTAGCCCAGAAAAATCCAAATTTTCAATTCCAAATATGAGATTCAAGTAATCACTGCACAAGCAAATCCTGCAGCCTCACTTCATGCTCATGTTTGCTTCATGCTCTTACACAAGGCCCATTGATCAGTCAGTGTAGGTTTGTTTCGTCTGGCTATGCTTGGTAGGCTGTGAAGTGAAGCCACCAAATCTGATCCCTGAAATCCACACTGGTCTGATCTCCAATCAAACCTGCACTTGAAAGGAGGTCATTATTCACTGCTGAGGCCTCGCTCTATGGCCCTGTCAGTGACCCAGCTGGAAACACTGTTGGGCTGTATGGTGGAACAATGTGCTAGTCTGCTTTGAACAATGATTTGGCCGGGCAGGGAACGGTAGTACAGTCTTTTTTTTTTTTTTTAGAGGGGTTACAAGAAGGCAGGCGAGGAGAGCCTGAGCAAAGAACCAGGAGTGTAACTGTGGTCTGAAATTTCCTGCATTTACACAACCTCACAAGACGGCTGAAAATGCTGAAATAAGATCTTACATGTGTTGATGTAGGCCGATGTCAATATTCGACTTGTTTACATTTTTGTCAGTTCCATTGATTCCTTTGAATATCAACCAGCCTCATAGTTAATTAGTCAAGACCTTGCTGAGATGTTGATTCATTAAGGTGTTCTGGCCCAAGACCTGAGCAAATATGTGTAATCTGTGTTCATCCCGGAATTCTCTCTTTCACTCACTTCTGGTAACTCCTGACATTCCAGGGTTCGTCCTGAGTCCAGTAATTTCTCATAAACATAAAACACAACTGGGTTTTTTTCTTCAAGTTTGGCATTGGGGAGTTATCATGCACATTTTGTACAATGGTGTGTAACATTTTTTTTTTTTTAAAAAGTGTGCGCAGAGGCGTACATGGAGGAAATTACACCCATGAAAAGAATGAAAAGTAAGAGGTTTTACATTCAGACATCACATCATCTTAATTCCCCTTCTTTTAGTGACATATATTGAGTCAACAAACACCCTTACAGAATGACAAACTGTGGGATGGTTTTTCACTGTAAGTCAAAAGATCCTGATGACAGGCTTATTCCTGGACGTGGAAATACTTGGAATAGCCTTGATGAAAACAACGTCATGAGCAGATGTTTCCTGCTTTTGAAAACGTCACGCACATTATATAACATTGCGTTCACTAGCTACTGCCATTTCTATACCAAGAGTGTTTAGCCTAAAGAGACTGGCACTGGTTCAGCTTGATATACAGTACAATTTCTCCTGCAGGACATCAACCCTGTTAATAGAAACATTTGCCCTCTGGTGTTGCAATGCCATGTGTTCCTCCATGACAAAGAATGCATCCTACTTACTCATATATACCAGTAAAATGCATGTCAGATACTGTGCTTAGATATATTTTATGAGCTTTAACAGCTAATTGTCTGTGATTTTTTCTCATCCCGTCATATTATGTGAAATCCAGTGAGTGCGATGCTGAGCTTTCCCGTCTTATGAGATTTGACTGATCAAGGGAGTTGCAAAAAAAAAAAAAAAACTTTGAGGGAAGATCTAATAGCACAAGCTGTAATAGGGAGGATCCGTGCAGCAGTGTGCGCGTTAAGAAATTCATTTGCAATCTCCAGAGGCGGCGCAGAGTTCAGAGCTCTGGGGGAGTGGAGACAGAAATGGTTGCTGGACTGGAAATGACTGCAAAGGTAAAATGACGCAAATTCTCATTCCATAAAAATTGTGAGTCAAGAGTTTTCTTGTCAGATTCACCCGCTTACAGTGACTCAGATTGAGAAGTTTAATGTGATGTATGTTCCTGGGCTTTTTTACAGATATCAGACAAAAAAAATATATCAACTCCTGAGGGTATATCCAGACTGAGAACACCGGCCTACATTAAATTTGTGTCACACTTGTAGGTCACCTCTCAATCAGAAGAAACGCTTTTGTTTTCTTCCCACTTACAAACTCGAAAAGGCAGAGGGAGCTGTGGTGCGCAAAACATGGCAGGTACTCTTGTCTTCTTCCCCTGATCGCCCCCATAAACAAGGAAACGAGGCCACCTTGGATTATTGATACTCACCTGAGGGATGTCCTTGCCGCTGTCCTCAGATGCAGGGTCTTCGGTGTCGTTTACCTTCAAAAGGAAATCCACCAGGGGGGATCACATGGGGGCTCTTTTAGCGAGGGCCCCCATGTGATCTAGAAGCCTGGAAACATTTTCACCTGCAACCCAACGCCAAACGGGGCTGCGCTCTGCGGGATTGGATGCGTCACCCTATCCCCCACTTTGTGTCCCATTACCCAGCAGTCGTAATGCTCACACCAGTGTAACGTGTCCGGGGCAGCAGGCGGGGCAAGCTGAGCCGGCCTGAAATTTAAATTAACCCCGGCGACATTTATGTATGCTGGGGAACAGAGGTGTTACATTACCAGAATACCCTCACTCCCCGAGCCTGCATGCACACACACCTGTCGTATATACAGGCTTACAAAAGGATGCACACATGCATACAATAGCTGACGGGAATTAGCAGACACATGCACTGTACATAACTCGCTTTATCTTTGCCTGCCCGAGCAGTGAGCCTCCAAATACAGTGGCTGCCCCCATGTGAGTGTTTCCAGGGGAATGAGGCAAATAGGGAGCTGTGTGTGTGTGTGTGTGTGTGTGTGGCAGGAAATGTCACACAGATGAGCTTACCATCTATTTTTCAGTGCTGTTGAACCTCCTGCTTGTCACGGGAGGCTGTACCTAGACTTTCTTGAGATTAGCTCTGTCAAGATCAATAACGTTGCTCTGTAAAGCAAACTCAGCCAAGGAGCCGAGAGAGCCTTGGCAGATATGCATATGCAAAAGCAAAAAAAAAAAGCTGTCCAACACTAAAGAACTGCCCTTGAACTTGTTCTTTTGGGTAGAGGACACAGTGAGCATGGCTTAATGGTGCTGGTTACAGTGTGTTGGTGGTTCTCTAAAAGGCCGAGGTGTTGCCTTTGGGAAAGAGGCAGCGTGATGAGGAGGAGGGTGTGACAGTGTGAGCCATCGTCGGTCCTCTGCAACCCTCCGCTTCACTTGGGGAAGCTCAAGGGCAACTGGGAAAGTGCTTTAACCCGAGCAAGGTCCAGCCAGGCGGGCGAAGAGGGGGACAGAGGGTGGGGGGGGCAGCTGATCCCCTGTGGCTTCCCCTCTCTCGATTTCTCTTAAGAAGTGGGTCACACAAGTCGATGGATGTGTTCCCAGACTTTCTGCTCAAGTGTTTTTATGGCTGTCATAAATACTTTATCGCTCGTGCTCTTGCTCTGGAGGCATTTGGGTGTTTGACACAGGGATACCCTTGTTGACAAACCATGTTCCAGGTCTTTAACATCAAATTTCATTATTCAACACAGCAGTAGGTTAATCTTACCTGACCATGTGGAAAGGACATCTTAGATCGTTTTAGCAAAAGCAGCCAAGACCCTTTTTGTTTGTCATTAATTCGGGATCTATTTATTTTCTGCATTTTTTTTTCAAAGCCTGATTAAACTCAAGGTAAATTATCTCAGCTACACTCAGCATTTGTGCTCTCAGTTTATAAAGATGATTATGTCAGCAAAGACACCCAAGATGCATTTCTGTCAGGGTCCGGTGATTTAAGGGATCTATAGCTGCAGCAGTTCTTCTAAATGGACCATCAGGTCACGGCCCCAGAAATGCTACTTGGGAAACCAATACGAATGACCTCATCAGACAGCGTGGCTCCCAGCAGCACATTGGGCACTTAAAGACATGACACAGACAGAGATAAAAACTGCACAGAGGCAAAGGATGTCGAGATTACCAAGTATGGCCGTGAAGGATTCTTCCGCGCTCCCCTAATCACTGTGCATCAAGAGGTGAGAATGATGTGGTGAGTGTTTGCTGGAGTGCTTTTCTAAGTGGAATACGAAAAACATTGCCCATTTTGATTGTAAAGTCTCTCTCACTCCCTCCCTCCTTCTTTTCTCCATGTCTTCAGTTCATGACAGGTGATCTGTGGGAACGCGGCAAGAACTAATCCGCCTCTAATGCTCTGCTAATCACGTGGGTCGTTTCTGACAATGAGATGATATTGTATGCGAGGCTGTTGGGCTGTGGCGAAAGATTAGAATGACAACATTAGCATATTATGCCGAGGCGTAATTCCAGAGGTGCAACGTGTTTCTGGTTTCAGGTAGACACCAAATGTCATGCCGACTGTGTGAAGTTTGCCACTATCAGGTGGACAAACAGGACTCTGTCACAATGTCCTTCACCCCTCAGTGACAATGACTCATGGTGTTTCCCTCTTCACTTGACACAGCCTACGTCACGGCGTTTGATAAATTGACTACAACTCGCTGTGCACTGACCCCAACAAACACTTATCGCATCAGGAAACGGGAAAATTAAAGGAAAGAATTTCTGTTCTCAAGGGGTTATTCATAGCAATATGTGAGGGCATTGTGCTCTGTAGAATGGGGCAACAAATGGGATCCCACTGGCTTGTACTGGTGAAAGAAATCCGCTGTCTGCAGCAGAACAAGTCGGGGTTTCCTGTCAGATACTCTCGCAAAGGAGCAGCTTGGAGGTCTGCAGTCAGTTCTCATCAGTATGGAGCTCCACTATTGTAGCTACTATCAAAAACATCTGAGAATAATTAATGAGGCCTTCATCATACAGTGATTCGATCATCACAGTGAGCTGCATGCTTATTTTCTTAGGCTTGATTGAAATTCTGACCTAATTCAAATACTGTAGGTGCTTTCATCTTTAGCGAGATGGTTGCATTCCTGAAGGGGGAGCAGGTGGCCCTCCTGCATTCTAATCTTATAACCAGCAGTAATTAAAGAGAAACCCATAGGCAAACATTTTAATGAAAAAAAGAAAAACATTGTACTTGTAATATACTGGTGAATACCTAAAAGATGACTTTAATGGAAAACAGTTGTACATTGAAAGGTCTGGACTGCAGTAACAGAGTTGCTAATCATAGTGTGTCCTTTTCCTGCTGTCTGTATCGCTGTTTGGCATGGCCTCCTGAATGGCTTGTGTGTGAGAAATGTGCATCAAGGTGCATGCACCACTGGATAAATCCCATTTAAATCCCATATTTGGAGTTTGCCAAAAACTTGCTGCTGCTTTTATTCCCTTAGTGCACAGACTAGGCCATTCACTCAGCCAGCACAAACTCTTAATGGGCAGCTGATGGATGAATTATTCATCCGGGCTAGGTTGCATTGCCCTGGTTTTCTTGTGCAGGCACAAGTCTTGCTGCCCACCTTGGCTCCCTGACAGCAGCCATGCACAACTGTCTCAGACTGACAATGGCCATGTAGGTGCAGGCTGCAGCTTCATCCTGGAGGGTGTTCGCTGTGAGTTGCACCCTCAGGTCCAATCATGTACAGTTCCATCAACCCTATACCACAGTACTAATGGTGGAAGACTCCTCCGACTTGCCCTGTCTGCTGGGCAAGGACTTGAGATATTCCAGGTGTCTGCGGGCATCCTCCTGATTGGCCCTAACATAGTAGACCAGGTATGAGATGACCATGGTGAACCAGCCAAACATGGTGACCAGCATGGCCACGTCTGTAGTCTTCTTCATCACCACACATAAGTCTATCTCTGGTGACAGCAGGAAAGCCAATCCTTCAACGCCTATGTCTTTGGGATCGGAAGTCTTGCACACGATACCCGTCAGCGACGCAGGCTCCAGGTCCACGCGTGGCAAGGCCATCTGCAGGTTGCAGTCACAGTGCCATGGATTGTTGGTCAGGTTGGCGCGAGCCCGCAGGCCCTCAAAGGCCTCAGGGTTAAAGTTTACTAGCTTGTTGGAAGAGAGGTCTAGGAACTGCAGCGAAGAGCCCAGGCCTCTGAATGCCGCTGGTTCCAGCTGGCTCAAGTCGTTGTGCGATAAGTCCAGTTCGACCAGGTGGGGCAGGCCAGCAAAGGCATTGCTTGGGACTGTGGTGAAGAGGTTGAAGTCCAGGTAAATGCGTCGCGTGTCGTTTGGGAGGTCCTGGGGGATTTCTGTGAGCTGCAGATTGCTGCAGCGCACCGTCTTGCCCCCATCGTCACTTTCAGAGCAGTAGCAACTCTTGGAGCAGCTGGTGGCGGCGTGGTGGAAGCAGAAGGTCATTAGCACCAGGCTGTGCAGCAGCAAACACATGACCACCGAGTGGCGCAGTAGCCAGTCTACCAACAGGGGCATTGTAGGGTATGGGCATGCTCCAGGGAGGACCACCTGGGCAGAAGAGGCAAAGCCCACGTCAACCTCCCCAGTAGCTGCTGAGCCTGTGAAATAAAGAACAGGATGTCAGCTTGGTGGTGGGTGGAAAATACCCTTTTGAAAAGAGAAGTGTAAATTGTACTGTCAAATAGCATGTCCTTGAGAAGCCACTGTGTGTTATTAAATACACGAATGGAGGTTAACTTGTCTAATTGCAGTGCGGAGGCAGAGGGAATGCTGCACTCTCATTTCAATGTGGCTGAACTGAAACAACTGGAAACCTGTTGTAAGTCTACGACAGCCTAAGGATCAAAAAGTCCCCTCATACCAGCCCAAAAAACAAGCTAAGGAAAATGCTTTGGTATCACTGCTCCTTCTTTATAATTGACATCCCTGCAGTGCGGGGCTATTTCAGTACACAGTGAATGGCATTAACATAATCCTGTGACACAAGACGAACAAAATGTTCCAGACAAAACATATCTTACTTTAAAACCCAACTCCGTTGTTCATAGAGTAATGCTGCCTCTCCCAATTCTATTTATGTGTTAAAGTGACCATTTCATCATTTTTGCTTGATGAACTGTATCGTGACACTGTGAGAGCCCGGTTGTGAAATGCAACCCTTGCAGTCACTCGTCCATAAACTGCTTCACCAAGAAAAAACTGTGAGAAGTGCAAGTAACACACTGAGGTAACAGCTTGTTTGTGTGTCCTGTAAATTACACTTTTTATTTTGTGTGTAAGCTTTTAAAAATAGCAGGCCTTCCCCACCCCAACACACCTCATTAATAGCTGATCAAGGCTACCTCATATCCCATTACTAATCCTCTTAGGGAAAAACTCCTTAAGTCAGTGTAGCATCATTGTTGGCCACCCAATCTTTCTGTAGGGGTAAACGCTACTGCTATAAACAGCACAGAGGCAGACAAAACAGACAATGTGATAGCCTTTTGTCTCTTTTCTGAAACAAAAGGAACCACGAAGCCCAACCTGACTTCTTCGTTTCTTTTAAAACGGCTGGAGACTGGGCAAGATCCACTTACCAAGATTAAAAAATGAAATCGATCTCTAAGTACCTCTTAGTATCACATGACGTTTGGGGGGTGGAGGCCGGAGTGTGGTGGTGATGGTAGTGGTGGTGGTGGTGGTGGTGGTGGTGTGTGTGCGTGTGTGTGGGGGGT
>OMLF01036842.1:0-12723 GCA_900302615.1 Holocentrus rufus | reverse complement strand
CGAGGATGCTATTTGGTCTGTCTGCAGCATTGACGGAGAGTCCGTTAGATCTGTGCAACTAACGGCTGCAGCTAATGTTGTGGAGTCAATGAAATTATAGAAATGTATTCTGGAACAAAACCACAAGAAAAACAATTTAACTTGATGTTTATACGTCAATATAAATATTATAATCCATTATAATTCAGTAATATTGTTCAATATGAAGAGGATCCTGTCTGGAAAAACATTACCATTTTTTCAGCCTATTGCCTCAGTGTTTTAATGTGTTATCAACTATTTTGTCAGTGCAGATATCACTTTTTGGAATAAAATACTTCTATTGTACCCAAAATTTATCTTTTTATGGTGTTTATTCTCCACCCCTTTCAAGGTTTCTTTCATTTATTCCCTGATGTGACTTTTGTCTTATCTAAGATCTGAGGTTTCAAAGCGTATCAAAGCGAGTTCCCTTTGAGACTGAAACTGTGATTACAGGCTGTACAGATTGTCTTAACTTGTACTGTTGAATTTCCACAAGTCACATAACCTTGACGCCAGTGACATCATACTCACCTCACAAATCGGTCAGTGAGGTTCCTGACGAACGAGTAAATCTCAAACCAGTCGGCAGAAACGCTTCCAGACCTGCAACAAGAGAGGAACAGTCAGCATGCAGGCATCAGAGCCAGACCACAGTGTGCTGGAGAGTAAAGTGTGTGTGTGTGTGTGTGTGTGTGTGTGTGGTGGTGGAAGGATGCACATTTAGGGATTTTGGTCTGATCGATTTTCATGTAAAATTATTAATCATCCATCATCATTAGACCCAAACCTGCAGCCAGCACCCGTACACCTGCTGCACCACACTTTAACTAATCTGACCATGACACACAAATGACACTGATGAACAGAACGCTACAGGCTTCATAATAAAGCACAAAATTAAAGAAATGTAAGTAGACTGATCAGACTGCATTGTATGTAGAAAGGAGTTATGGAAAATCTTTTTATTTTCTTCCTGCAACCAGCAGACAAAGCTCTTAGAAAAAAAAATCTGATTCAAGTGTGACTGAAGTCGTTCAGCCAACAGGAACAACAGACGTGGTGTCTGTTGTTTCTGTCTGTTGTGCCTCTTTAACCTGCAAAAAGTGACTGATCAGAGACTCTCTTCCATCCTAAAAATCAAAGTGTAAAGAAAGTGAAAGTGAACAGCCAGGACGTCCTGTTTGCAAAAACTGTGGTGAGCTGCTGTTTGTTTTTCAGATGGATGAGAAATAATATTACATCTCAAATTCACTTTGTGGAAGATGGAACACTTGCCAAAGACAAAATAAATCAACGTGGGAGTCAGGACTTAGAATTTCTATTCTAATCTAATTTCTAAGTAGACTGATTATCACTTTACATCTGCCTTTTTTTGAATATCAGATATCAGTGTATCCATGTTCTCCCCCTCTGATATGAAAGATGCAATTCTTTTTAAAAATATTTTCAATATTGTTTGACAGAATCTCTCATTTTTTTTACTTTGCAACTGTAATATCCTCTTTGTTCAGTCATTTCATTATAAAAAGATTTATTCTAGTAAGAAATTTCTTTATTTTTAGCACAGCAGTTTCCAGATTTAAAGATATCGGCACAAAATATCAACTATAAGCGACTTCAGTTGGAATCAGTGTGGGTCCTGTAAAACTCATGTCTGTCAAACCTACAGCGAACAGCTGGTTGTTTACAATAAAACAGGATCTTCTGTCAGTGTGACTGAACAAACTGACCACCCACAGCCTGAAATCACCTGCATCTCCCTGTCCTGTTCAAATCTGCCTCCCTGACCACAAACACAGAAAAATCACAAAAATGATATACAGCCACCAAGTCTGAATCAGACCTCCTTTGTTCTCATTAAAACTAATTAACGAGGATGTTAAGAGATTTCGTCATCATCAAAACTGACACATAAATTTCTAGGTGTGATCAAGGGCAAACCAATGTTACGTGGGTGTCAACTTGTAGCCCTTGGCCTGCCTCACCCCTCGATAAGTCAATCTGACCAAAATGAACACAGTGTGTAAAATGTGCCCTTGATGTAACGAGGAAGGGGTAATTAAACCAATAATTACAATTCAATGTATGTGCGGAGAACATAAAACAGAAGAGTTTGACCATTAGGAAGCTCATCTTTCATGCCGCCTCTCTCCTCCCCTGTGCCCAAAGACAAGGTCAAACTGCAGGGGAGAGACGACGGAGAGGCTAAAGGGAAGTTCCACTGCACTTCTAACCAGTGATGGTGTAGTGGGACGGCAAGTATAACAATCACTGCCCTGTGGGAGGGGTTTGAGAGGGTCGATCAATACCAATTAAAACAACAAATGCTTGGCCAGGTTGCTGAGATTTCTGGCTTCCATTCTCCAGTCCATAGTCTGTGTTTCCAAAACCTAATTTATGCTACAAAAGTCAATCTTCACTAATCATTTTTGTTTTGAAAATATGTCGTCGTTACTTTTGGCCACCATAGTTTAAGGGAATGGAAGTGGTCTGAAAGCTGGTTGCTGATAAGAGATGGATGAAAGACTTAATGGTTACTGCCCCTTTAATTTCTGAGAAAGCAGAGAAAATGTAAAAAATAAGGCTTCTCTTCAATTTTTTATAATGTCAGTGCATTACATCACCATGCTTGTTCAGTTAGGGAATCAAACTCGCAACCCTGGTAGTGAAAAGCTCCACCTGTGAGGTAAACAGGTCAGTTTTTTTCTTTACAAACATCTTCACTTAAAACACAGCATGAGGAGAAGCACTCAAATTAAGAACAAGGTTAAAAAATAATGTATTAACATGCTAATGTAAAGTGCTGTTAATTTTCCTCTAATTTCATTAATCAAAGACAAAACAACGGCTTTCTATTGGAAGATGTCCACAAAAATGTGAAAAAATCTCTTTTATGTGTCCATCTATTAAATGATTTACAGATTTTAACTCAAATGAAATCTAATTATTTTTGTTGCAATAATTGATATATCTTGGAAATTTAATAGGATGATAATAAGAATTGCAATATTTAACAAAAATGCTGAAATATTGTTCAGTTTTGGTCCTTTGGTCCTCTCAAAGGGCAGACATTGATAGGTCACATGTCAATCAAACAGTGTGGGAGGGGCTTGAATTTCCTGTTGATGAGGTTGAATTTCTCTGTTCCTTGTCTGTTTGGGCTGTTCATGCTAACTACCCAGCTCTTCTTCTTCTATTTACTCAAAATTAACCAGAAATAAAAATCATCACTTCCTGTGTCACAATGGATTTTTTTTTTCCCTGGAAACAGCTACGTGACACTGTTTACATCCGCAAACACAAAACCTTTGTGAACTGGATATACACAGGTTGAATCACCACTGTGTTACATCACTCGGGGTCTCACGGTATAAATACGGAAGTTTATTTGTGTGAAAAAGTTGCAGATTACAACTTTAACAGATGTTGCAGCATCAGCATCTGAGCGGTCCTGACTGTTATCTATTCATATCTAATCAGGAAATCCTACAGCAGGGCTACGTTATCAGCAAGGCATCGTGGGAAGGAAGCATTAGCCATCAACTTTCTGGATTGAAACTTGCAACTATTTAATATCCTGCCAAGTCCCTGAAAGAGATATCACCACAGATGAGGCTTCTACAAATGCATTTAACAAATCTAAACCTGTGTTTGTAAATCATGCCAGGCCCCCGCATACAAGTGTGGAGAACAAAGCAGAGCAAAGTAAAATTTATTTACTTGGTCAAATTTGTGCCAACAATCTTGGTCATCATGCATCCTGTAATTTTTTGCAATTTGAAATAGGGTGGAGAGGCCTGAATGTAGGACAGAGAAGAACAGTCTCAACTTAAACGCCCCGAGACTTGGAGCTTTTCCAGGTTTGGGGGAGGACAGTTTTAAAAACATTTGCTGTCCAGGGTGCAAACTCTTTTAATAAACTGAAGGCCTTTGTGCATGGTGCTACTTCAGTAGTGCAAACTTTTGCAGAGCTGCCTGAACCTGTCGGTGCAACAACAGTAACTGAACCAAGTCATGTTTTGAATGCACAAAGACGCGGGTCAAAAGGCCGAGGTCTGTTCACATGGTGATCCACTTTTTCTGTGATAGCCAGCAGGGTTCCCACACTTACTTGGACTTCAAACTCAAGTACTTTTAAACGACTTTTCAAGCTCTTGAAATTCATGGACTCAGAATTGACATGTTGTGGACTAAGACCATTTGAAAACTGCTGCTGTAACAAGACAAATCCAGATCAGGATGAAGTGTTGATCCTGCGAGAGAGAGAGGAATTTGGCTGCTATATTTTACTTTTACTATTAAAAAGCAATTTCAAGGCCATGCATCCATTTGCAAAAAAAAAATCCACAAACTTCCAATGATTTTCAAGGCCTGTAGTAACCTCGTTTGCACTATAAAGACAGGAAATGCCTTTTCCATCTCCATAAACTTTGAAAAGTTGCAGCCAACAGGCACCAGGCTTCATCTCATATGCAGTCTCATACCAATCATTTCTGAGCTGAAGCTGTCAAAAGTTGTTATTCTGTTCCAATATTCAATCTCAACTTTGATGCCCAAAAATAATTTATACTTTTATTATTGTCAACGTGCCTCAGATGCCTCTGAAACAGCATTTAAACCCAAGCTATCCGCTGAAACCCATGCCAATGAAATTCTTTTAAAGTTAGCAACTCTTCAAAGCAGGATGACCCACATATTCAATGGCAGGGACACTCAGTGATACACTGCTGCTTTCAAATGAGTAATCTTCTCACAACGTATCTGTCACTGAAGAACATATTGGTCATGTTAGTGGTGGACAACATGACTGGTTGATATACGATATTAATATGCTGGTCTAACCCTAACAGATGCCTGTCACAAAGAGTTTAAAGAGTAGTTATCAGTGGTTAGCAACTTCCACCAGTGATGACAAAAGACTGAGATGTTGCCACCTCTTCCCTTTCTTGAAGTATTATGTGTTCCCTCCACTGAAGAGGTGATAACCCCGCATTCTAAATTTTTGCTGTGATTCTTCCAACATGGCAGCACTTCCATCCTTCTCCACCCAATCAGTTTTCTGTGATGAATCTGTCTGTCAGTATGCTGCAAGTACGCGTTGACCCATTTCACTGATTTAGTGCCGATTACCCAATAAGTTTTTTTTTCGGACTACAGTCAACTGAGCATGCGTGACTTTTTCCAGCTTCCATACACATGTTCACAACTGGAAGCTCCCCAGAACAGCACAACATACTGCTTCTGGCCTCTGAGCGGCCATTGGGCATCAGGTGCCTTGCTCATGGGCACTAAGGTGGCAACTCGGTTCCTCGTTCATTTTTTCCAACTGACCCAGATTTTTCCATTTGACCTACATTTTCCCTATTAACCCAGAATTTCCAAAATGGACCGGAGACTCGAACCAACAACCTTCCGGTCACAAAGCTCCCCCTCCCACCACAAACTGTTGACGGACCAAGTCGCAAATGCACCAAATGTAACTAATTAAAATGCAAAATGACATAATTTCACTTTGAATTGGTCTTTTATGATGCGAAGCGGCAACATTGTTACCATTCTTCAGTTCCGGCGTGAAACTTTATTCTTCACTTCCATACTTACTTGTCTAAAACGAAGTATAGGTCGTAGGCTCCGTGACAAGATGCTTCTTCTGCGAGACAAGACGAAGCAAACAAACCCAGGAAAATCACAGCGACTGTCGCTAAAGTCCACCGAGTCTTCACTTCAGGAGTTTTGTCCTCCATGGTCAAACGTGACAACCGGTCCAACATTTTTACACAAAATAAACGAGGAAATAAAAGTTGGAGGGGTAAAAAAAACTTAAATATCCCTACAGAGCTTCACAAAGCACCGAGAAAAGAGAGACAGTTAACTGCGACGCGCACATCCCGGAGTCTGAGCAGCAACATGTCAAAGTTCCTGCACAACAAAGTTAACTATTTGACCTGCGAAATAAAGGAAATCACTCCGCCGACGTCATCGTCTTTGTTTCTCCATCGTTTGAGTCACTTCTTACTCACTCATATCCTCAATAAAACCCAACCTAGCGCCAGAACTCGGCATGTGTGTGTTTAGATGATAAAGCCACGATTTAGAAACTTCCCCCTGGGCTGAAGACCTGATCGAAAAGTTATGCCACCTTCATGTGCTCCATGCAAGCTTGTATTTCTGAGTTCTCTCGTTGTAAATATAAGCTGAAAAAGCGACTATACTTCGACATGACGACATCGTTAACTTATTGTAGCAAAAGTACTGCTTTGGTTGCTGTTTTTTTTTTTAGAAATCCAGTGGCATAAAGCTACTTTGTGTTGCAACGGCAAAACGAAGAGGAAAAAAACGTGCAACAGCTAAGTAAATAATGTTTAAGTTTATTAGCCAGGAACTGTGGTATACATCACCTTTATTACTGACTTTATGTACCTTATCAATCCACAAAGGGCGAAATTCCTTTTGCCTTAAATGGGGGTGCAGGACTGGCGAGCTAGTGCTGTGCCTTTGCAGCAGGTAGGCTGATTAACTGGAAGATACTGTACTAACATAGCTTTGCATCATGGGAAATCGAGCACAGGCTCTTGATGAACAAGTTCACCGTCCTACTGACTCCTTCATGTATGCTCAAGTTGTAAACTCAATATTCCCAACAGCACTTTAAGGCATCACTAGGCTCACTCCAGCGCGCATGCGTAAATTGCAAGTTTTGGGTCCGAAGGTCCCAGCGCACACACCCAATAACATCTGCATCATCTGTAACACAGAGCTACTTGATAGTGTTACTTCAACAATATTTTTAGAGTCCAGGTTTGTTATATATCCACTAGTTCTTTCTATCTGAGGTTTTTAATTGAGCTTTTTAGACTAAAACTGTGGTAGAGCAAGAAACTCCAGGATCTCCAGGGTTGGGGTTTAATTCCCAATTGGTCCACCAATGCTAAAATATATTTACTATATGATGCTTTGAAAAAATGCTGAATGCTATTTTCTTTATTCAACCAATCATTTTCATGATTAGCATATATATTTTATGACTAATGTTTTGATTATTTCATAGAATCCTAATTCCATGTCTTTTGTTATGAAAGTTATGAAATATTTCTATAAATTTGGCCCTTGAAATCAGTTTATGGGCATGATATTTCCACCTGTGGAACTTGAAATTTGAAGAAGAGTTTCTCTATGAGGCAGAAATCACTATTTAAAATCACATGACTCATATCACAGTGTTACAACTCTAATATGGAGGTCAAAAATGTAGGTTATTATATGTGAACCAGTTATTAATAAGTTGTTCTCAATTTTTTGGCCTGCAAGGTACAAAAATGAAACCTTGCAGCACCCTGTTGTAGAGTTACACACACAGGATGGGGATCTTTGACACCAAAATATGAATATGATTTTCCCTTTCTTGGCTATTTTACTTGACTGATTTTTGGAAAAAGCACAACAGCTGCAAATATCCACTTACAGGCATGAGAAACATATCATCCCACATTCCCATAAATCATCAAACAATGCCTAAATGTCATCTGTTGACTCCCAGGTGGACCAGTGCTGCTTCAGATTCATGTCTAACCACAGATATCACCTTGGCTTGTGCTACTGCAGTGACTCACATAATTAAATAGAGTATGAACATGTGGCGAAATAGCATTCCACATCCAAAACTCTTTCCCTGATACAGAGAGAGGAGTGTCTGTAAGCAAGAGAAACGGAAAAATCTGTTGGCAAAAAAACAAAAAACAAAAAGAGAGAGAGAGAGCAGGAAGAGGCTGCAGATGTTGAGGCCACATGTGTGTGTGTGTGCGTGTGTTCAGCTTTGAAATCAAACACGTTTCAGAAAGCATGTCACAATATGCTGAGTGGGGACAGATTTTTGAATTTTTATGAAAGTAAAAGAGCGAATACTGAACACAAACTATGAATTTCCTCCATTAAACATGCAGGCTTGTAACAGGAATTACAAAACATTCTGCTGCAGTTTCGGTCTTGGAGTCATTTTCAATATTTGCTTTAAGATTACAGATTACTTAACAGTGTTTATCATTCAGACTTGATCTACCATCTTGTATTTTTATTTCTTTTTTTCTTTTGGAATGAGGTGTTTTTATAATCCCGTTTGGTTTTCTTTGTCTCAGCTCCTCTGCTTGTGTTTCTTCATTCTTTCTTTTTATCATTTGCATGTGTAAATAAACTGAAGCTGGGTCCTTCCTGTCTGCCCTCGGTTAACCTCGGCCTGGACTGCTTCGATGGCACACTTAAAGGAGAATTCCACTTTAAAACACAGTTTAAAAACAATTACTGCATGCCTGGGCCTATTTTGTTGTTTGGTGTTTTCTGTTTTTTTTAAATCCTGTTGATAACTGGCCAATCATAGGCAAGATGACCTCACACATCAGATATACCCAGCAAAAACAAGAAATCCATCGTAGAAGAGGACAGAGAGGCATTTCTCCACAGTGGAGCAGCACAGAGACCAGAATGCAATGCTGCAGCTTCAAGAGACCAGAATGCAATGCTGCAACAAGGCAGGTTCAATGTACAAAAGGTAGTTGGTTGACTAGCTATATCTTTGTGACTGAAAGCAAGAAGTTCATGCCACCTCTCTGGGTGTTGCTGAAAGGTATTCTGGGAAATGTAGGAAACTGTCACATGAAGTAGAGATGGACAAGACAGGTTGAGGGAAAATTACAAGTAATTACAACATTTCATTACAAAACAGCTCCAAGAAGGCAATGAATATGACAAAGTGATGAGCTTTAGCAGTGATTGCATAAAAGTGTAATCTGAGGGAGGGCTCCATTAACCCCTTGAACACTGATTTTCCCTTAAACGTCCCCTTCAAGAACTTCAAAGTTAGAAAAGCTTTTTTTTCCCCATACTGTAAGACAATGTCTTACAACATCCATATTCAGTATCTGCTTGTTGCAGCAGCTCCATCACACTTATATTGAGTGAAATATTCAAAGCCAAGATGAAATTGTTTTATGGCTGCAGCATCACATCAAATAGAAAATATCTACATGTGTTGTCTTGTGTTTTAAACACATTTCCCTGTAAATTTAAAGGACATATATCACTGGAAACCTTGGGATCTCCATTAGAAATTAAAATAAGGTTCTGTGGGTTTGAATAAAGCTTGGCCACACAGTATGCATTTGTAATGCCAAACCCACTGATGGGGCCAGCAGGAATAAGGTTTGTTATTTTATCCAAAGCATCTTATAGTATGAAGGAGTTCATCTGCAGCATGTGAGGCTCTTGGAATGAATCCAGGTGTCGGATCCATATCCTACACATGGAGCCGTACAGAAAACTGAAGCCCTCATCCTGTTATTGTTGGTGCCATGCTTTACTGTGAGCGACACAGAGCAGTTTAATTGAAGGCAGTATGAACATGTGGCAAAGTAGCATTCCAAAACCAAAAAGTCTTCGAGGGAATACCGAGTAGGATGATGCAAATGCTCCCACATTTGTATCTGTTGACTCAAGATGAGTGATGGCATTTCATAACTCCTGTGTATCCGTCTACCTTCCCCCCAGGTGACAATAAAAGCCGATGATGCCTCTCCTCCCCAGGCATTTTCCATGACAGCGAGGAAATTCCAGGTTTTTCAGTCCCGGCCTCATCTGATCACCCGCACCTCTTGTTTGAACAAACTATGTGTTGTTGGCTTAGTGCAGGATGTGGCTCCAGGCTATAGAATTAGGTGAAACACCGACAGGCGCTCATAGTGGAAATGCCTCAGCAGCTGCTGTGGTTCTGTGTGCTGAGAGGTGGTTTGCGCTTTACGTGATGTAGAAGTTGTGTAGAATGAAGGTGGAATTAAAGGGTGTTTGTATTTATGCATTGTGATCCATGTCACTCATTTCAATGTGTTTGTTTACTGCCTTTACATTTCAATATATGTAATGGTTTCAATATACCAAGCCAACATTTTGATGTGCAATAGATGATGATGCATTCACCAACACTAAAAAACATGAAAAAATATAATAATGATGGAATGGAATGGAAAAAATGGAAAAAATCAAATATATTTAATATTGACACAAAACATTGGCTGAAGTCTGGTTTAATGCAACAATATGAGTGTTTGTTTCAACCTTCAAAAACCCATATTGGTCAAATCCTGGTTGCATCCAGCTTGTACTTTTCCACTAAACCATGGCTTGTGCAAAGCAACTAAATCTCTTTTCTTTTGTTTTGCCCCTGTGTGAAAAGTGTACCGTCACACAACACCATATCAACGAGGTAATTACTGCTAGCACACCTCATCAAATCTGAATAGTCCAGAGAACAGGAACACACGAGTATAATTATCTGGCAAATCAAAGTCTAATTAGATTTTAATTAGAATGTTAATTCTTTCGCACGCCGTTTGGTTTCAGTATATGCTACCTAACTTGGTGTATCCTGAGCAGAGTGCCATAAAACAAACACAGCAAACAAAGGACAAGCATGTATTTCCCAATGTTTTGGGGATGTATGTGTATAAGAATATCCACTCTCTTGTGAGAATAGTTGTAGTACATTGATTTGTCATGGGGGGTTTTAAGCTGGAGAAGAAATCGAATGTGACAGTTAAAACAACAACAATAATTTATGGATGCAGTGAAGTGTTGATGATCATCAGGAGAGGGGACCATGACAAACCGCAAAGGTGCAAATACAAACAAATAAATCCAACGGTTAAGAAAGAAATCTAGCATCTTTTCCATTGACAATACACTTTAAAAACTAGGGATTAAATTTGTTTTTTTTGTGGTGTTATTTTTGTGTGTGTGTGTTGGCAAGTTTTGTTCAAAAGTTATTAGCCTTTTTGTGATATGACACACAATATGATATGATATGTGAAATGGACCATGACAAACTTTTCCACCAAATTTGGTGGAAATCTGAGCATTCGGTTGGGAGTTATGTCACTGAGTGGCGAACAAACAGACAAACAGACTTTATTTAGGAGGTCAATGACTTCTTAAGGAGGGTTCTCTCAAAGCACTTTTACTTTCAGAGTGCAAACACCAAAACTAGAAATAGACCAAACCAATCAAAGAAACTGTAATTGCCCTCTGACCTCCTTTCTTAATTTATTACTTCCTCCTGCATGCTTCTTCATGATATTTTAAGAGAAACCGAGGCTCAACCACAAAGTGATAAAACACAGAGGCCACAACACAAGCGGTGAAGACAATATTAAGATGAAAAAGACATATATAAACCCAACATGGTGGGAATAGATGGAACAAGATTCAAAAAATGACATTATAAAAAACATAAAATGACTTAACATAAGCCCCTATTAGACCTACTACTACATCAGCTTCTATAAATATACAGCTGCGTTAATAGAGATCTGCCGCCCATGAGTGGTTAGCAGTGATTACAGAGCACACACACCACCATGTTGGACACACTCTGCACTCTTCACTATACGGTGAAAACAGCAGCAGAATAAGGGTCGCCACAATGAACTTCAATGACTTTTCCATGACTTTCCATAACCAAGTCAGAGCACTTCCATGACCCAAGAAAAACATTTTTTGTGGAGTGTTAACGTGGTTTTTGAGCTCAGAAAATCTCCACAGGGGTAAACAGTGTGGTTTTCACTACAGCTGGACTGAAAACCACTTTTTAATGCAGTAAATATGTGAAATAAATGGTAAAATATTCTGTGCTATCACCTAAAGTGACCTGCTGTAAAAAACTGATATTAACTGGTGGTCTGTTAGGCAATACTAACCGCCCGTGCACTCTGATTCCTTTTATTTAAATCCATGCATGTAAGAAAACTTCAGAGACAGACCTGGAAACAAAGAGACAAGAAATATACCCTGATGTAAGCAGCATCTGGCAGCCATATTGGAAGTCCTGAGCTCGAACAGTGGCAGTAAACAGCTGATTGTGTTTATGAATGTACAACTTGTCTGTCTCCACAAAATTTAAGAGAACACGGCATGTAAGCCACCATTAAAATTCACTTTTGTTGTTGACTTGAAGTTGAATTTTTTTCAAGGCGTTTTAGTCAGTCTTCATTATTGTCATTTAGTTGAATTAAGGACTTCTTATAGCACTTACTCACTGCATAGCACTGCCTCACAGCAGCCAGGTCCTACGGGACCAGAACTTAGCTTTGTAGCACTTACTCTTGCTGTGGTCTCCATCTAGTACCTCACTTGTATTGTTCTGAACTCTCAGATGTACGTCGCTTTGGATAAAAGCGTCTGCTAAATGATAACTGTAACTGTAGCTGTTTGATGAATAAGTCAGTTTTCATTGACTAAAGCAGCACTGCAGCTAGCTAACCTTAGCATCTGATTAGCTACCTATCATACTGTTGTAAACACATTTGATTTGCACAAAGGCTAACATCTAGCTGAAGCTAGCGTTTACGGCTAGCGGTTGTCAGCAGTAAGCCTCTTTGCTAAATTAGCCTGCTAGCTTGCAAACAAATCCAAAACCAACAGTTTTGATCAGTTTGGTGTAGATACTCAGACTAAAGAAAAGACAACATGGGGTCACTGGAAGCTAAATTTTATAGCTATACCATCTCAGATCATTAATTTTTTTCAGGCATTTCTCTTTTTCTTACTTGTACTACAGTATAGCTACTTATAGCTATTATTTGCATGCACTCAGTTCTCCACTGGACGTCCATTATGGCACCATCTGTGTCTGCTAGGAGATGTGTGATGTAACTACCA
>OMLF01036840.1:0-24219 GCA_900302615.1 Holocentrus rufus | reverse complement strand
TGAAGAGCAAATATTTCTAAGTCTATTGATTGTATTCATATATATATATATATATATATATATATATATATATATATGTGTATATGTATATGTATATATATATATATATATATATATATATATATATATATATATGTATATGTGTAGAAGGCTTTTTCCCCCCCAAAAGTCTATGTCTCAGGAGGTCATTTACCATAGCCTGATTTGACATAATAGTTAAGCCATTACATATTACATATTTTGCTTTTCTAAAAAAAATGCTTCCTTTGCTTTTTCTACAGAAACATGCTTTGATGGAGCAAGTGGCTCATCAGACCATTGTCATGCAGTTCATTCTGGAGCTGGCAAAAAGCCTCAAGGTGGACCCCCGTGGGTGCTTTCGTCAGTTCTTTGCCAAGATTAAGGTGACTATGGGTGCCTGAGTGCTACAACTTTCAAGTAAAACATAATTTATTGAAGACTGGCCACCACGTGAGAAAAGATGGCACACAAGCATGTATACTCAAAGTACACTCCTACAACCGGAAGAGAGTATCATACATGAACTAAAATCCACCATGTTGATTGTTTGATTTAAAAAAAAATGTAATGGTTGCTGAATAATCAATGATGCATCTTCTGCAGACGGCAGACCAGCAATACCAGGATGCTTTCAATGATGAGCTGGAGTCATTCAAGGAGAGGGTGCGCGGCAGGGCTAAGATCCGCATAGAAAAAGCCATGAAGGAGTATGAGGAGGAAGAGCGACAAAAGCGTCTGGGACCTGGAGGGCTAGATCCTGTTGAAGTGTACGAGACTCTGCCAGTGGTAAGTGCTTGTTCGTAAATAGCCCCGGTGTGGTCCCTTAATGTTCAATTGTCAATTTAAAATGGCTCAGCTGAGTATGTTCTTGATTGCAGGAGATGCAGAAATGCTTCGATGAGAAGGACATCCAAATGTTACAGGATGTTATCAGCAAAATGGACCCAACGGTAGGTTAAAAACAATTGTCCTGTTAAAGCCAAGGGCTTCTATTAGGTATCATTTGATTTGTGACTTTTGGGAATCTTAGCAACTGCACAAATGCACAGTGATATAACATGTATATTTTGACCTCAGTTATGAAAGTGATTGTTCTGTGCTCTTTAGGAGGCAAAGGCTCACATGAAGAGATGCATAGACTCAGGGCTCTGGGTCCCAAACTCTAAGACAGACGATGCGGATGACAAAGAGGAAGATGCTACCTATGAGGAAGTGAAGCAGGAGATCGAAGACAATAAGAAGGAATGATCAATGTTAATTTTTATGATTTGACTGTTTTTACAAATGTACGCGCCCCCTGTATTGCTACTTCCCTATGTGTATGCCTAGTTGGTTGCCAGAATCTTGGAACAATGAAATAACATCTCAAAGATATTTAGCTCAGAGTTTAGGAATTTGTCACAGCATTCACCTAACTACTCAGCAATGTTGCATCAGTTACACCTGCTCAGAAATGAAATTGCCTTTTGTGTCTCTAAACCTTTTAATTGTTTGGACATAAGTAAAGCTGTATTCTTACATTTATGCTTATTATTTTGTCTCTTTGCCTTTGTGTGTGTGAGTATATGTTTGTGCCTGTCTTCTAGTCCACACTATTTTTGTGGTTGCACACTTCAGGGGAATGACTGCATAACTGAGTCATGTATTACTTCTCAGAAATGAATTATCCAATCCGTTTGCTTAACTAGAGATAGAAAAATATATTTTTCCACTACATCATACCACTTTGTGGCAGTTATGTCTCATAACTCAACCAGCAGGTGGCCTTCTTTTCATATAAAATTACAGCACTAAAATGCCAGCCCTTACACAACCCTTAAATGATGTATTAACTACATAGGGCATCAGTGGTTATTCCTTTTTTACTCCCCATGATAGCTCTTAACAAATGAACTTCATTTGGTTTGAACAGTAAGTTGATGGCAAATAAAAAGACGGATAAGCTCGGATTCCCAGCAGGTGAACATCACAAGACAATCAAAAATATTAAGAAAATGGTGCCTCTTTCCTGGTGGATGTCAAACATAGGTAACTTTACATAAAAAATGTCCAAACATCTCTTTTGGCCTGGATCACGAAACTGGATTTGTGAGTTAGTTGCGTAACAGCACTGAGTAAAAAATGGAGCAGCTAGTTTTGCTTTCAGTTTGGGGAGTTTCCAGATTTTATCCAGTACAGTTGTCCAGTCACTCAGTCATACCGCTTCAGGCGACTGAAATGTTATCAGCTATAACCAGGATAGACGAACGAGTCATATTCCCAAACCCAACATTCAACTTCTGCTTTACTGATTGAAATCACTAACCAGTATGTGCGTACTCTCCATAGTCCTGCTTTGTGGAATACCCCCCGGAAAACCTTTTAATTTATTCATATATCCTATCTTCAATAAGTTCAGCCTGTTTTATGCTACCTAAATTCACCATGTGAATTACATCAAATTCATGACTTTGATGTAATTCACATGGTGTCGACCCAGCTGAGTTGCTGTAATGGCTCTGGGCGTGTTGGTGTACCACCGTCCGCCCGGAGCGGAGGGCGTGGCTCCGGGCTGGTTTCGAGAAGCGCCGTTGTCGTCACGTAGTTCTTCACTAGAATCTAGGAAAGGAGGCGATGGGGGAAATACGCTCAGCCGATAGCGACGATTGAATGTCATTTCTGCCTCTCGTGTTAAATAGGATTTGATATCACATCCTTCAGAGACCGCCGTTAAATGGTAAGATATCTGACGCCAACGCATATGTTGAAGTTTAGAAGTACCGGAGGCTTAATGTTGACTTTGTATATTATGGCATCGGATTAACGACACTTTAGGATGGCCCATGTTTTTGGGCCATGGCATGACGCAGTGACAAGTGGTTTCTTGTAGGCGTATTGTAATGATATTGTTTCGCTGCTGCGTCGTAGGCTTTTTCTATAGTGTTTACCTATGATGTCAACAATAAACAGACTGCAATCCGGAAGGCCTGTTTATCAGACTGATCCTCTCGACCGGGCCATGACACGTTTCCTACTTGTCATTTCCACGTCTCTTTTTTACAGTTTATTGGTTAGTTTGTATTTTCTAAATTAATAAGCGTGTGAATAAGTGGTAGTTAAGTGACGTGAATAAATAGCTAATGAACTTTCTTCTCACGTGGGTGTCTATATATAGGCAGGCCTGCATGTGTTTCTTTCCAAAACAATAAAAATGCCACATACTGCATGTGACTCTATGTATTTGTGTGTATGTGTGTGTGTGTGTGTGTGTGTGTGTGTCAGTGATCCAGCTTGTCCCCAGCATGTCTGGAAGTTGGATCTTCAAGAGTGCCAGATCTGGGGCATATCCAGGGCTCTCTGAGCCTCCCCAAGGTCAGGGCATCCATGTCTACCTCTTCTGGACAAAGGAAGGGGAGCGTTACCTGTCCCACACGGACGGAGAGGTCACGGCAGAGGGGTTGTGTATCTCCGCTGCCGAGGTTGTAGGTGAGACTGACAGCGCTGCCTTAACAGACGAAGACATACCCAGATTAATGCTGTTGGACTGGTTTTCTTTGGTGTTACCCTGTTACCGCAACAATGTTGGTGGCAAATGCATGTAACCTAAGTATTTCCTCCACCCCAGGAATCACTCCTCTGTGCCACTCACTGTTCGCCTTGTATGAGCCACTGTCCTGCTGCTGGTACAGCCCAAACCACATTTTCAGTCCGGAGGAGTGTAACTCCTGCCTCATACTTCACTACCGGATGAGGTTGGTCTTTATTTATTTTGTTTCATGGTGGGATATCAAGTTATCAAGTTGGGATATCGAGTTATTAAAGTGAGCATATTGGCATACACCAAGCTTGAGGGACATTAAACAACTATTTCCTCAATCCCAGGTTTTACTTCCGGAATTGGCATGGGCTAAATGAGAAGGAACCAGCTGTATCCCGTTATGCTCTACGTTCTGGCACCGAGCACGGTGGTTCCCCTCTGCTGGAAATGAGCTCCTTGGAATATTTATTCTCCCAGGTGTGTTTTATTGAGGTATTTATGTTGAATTTGTAATACTTGTTTTTGTTATGCTCAGCATGGCTAAATATGTTTTTTTTTGTCCATAATAGGCTAAATATGATTTTGTGAACGATGTCATGCCGATGGAAGATGCAGAGACAGAGGATGATCTAAGCCGCTTCAAAAATGAGAGCCTGGGCATGGCTGTGCTTCACCTCTCACACCAGGCTATGCAGACAGGCTGCACCTTGGAAGACGCTGCCAAAAAAAACAGGTAATTAGTTGGTGAGGAGCCATCATGTATTGCTTACATGTACACACTGTGAATATCAGCAGTGTCTTACGCATCCACACCAACCTGCAAATCTGTCAACAAAGATTTTTCATTCACTGTATTATTTGTTGTTCTACTTATTTGCTTCATTATCTTCATTATGCTCTATTTGTCTTAGTCTCATCTATATCCGATTTTCTGCTGCTGTGGCAACCCAATTTCCCCTCAAAGATTATTAAAGCTTCATCTAATCTAATTTAACTGCTGAATCCAAATAACAGGCAGGTCTCTATTTTCACAGCTTCCTGCGCTGCATTCCGAGGTCTTTCTCCAAACACATATCCAAGGACAACTTCCTTATTAAGCTCAGGATCCGGCGAGTGTTTGCAGACTTTGTGCGGACCTTCCAGCAGCACACTGTGGATAAGGGACGGCTGAGCTCCCAGGAAGTCATGTATAAGTACATATCCACACTGGAACACCTGGCGCCCCGCTTTGGCGTCGAGATCTTCCCCGTGTCCCACCTGGAGCTGAGGGAAGACGGGGATGGGAGCAGCTCTTATCTGAACAGCACCCACGCCCACGGGGATTCGGGAGACAACTTTAGAGCCCCGGTCACACATGAAATAATGGTGTCTGGCACCAAGGGCATTCAGTGGAGGAAAGTGTCCGGGCAAAAGGTACATCCAGGCATATTACTTACTCAATTATATGCATCTAATATTATGTTTCCCACTAGAGTGTTCTTTGTCGACTCATTGGGGTGTCTCTCTCTCGCTCTCTCTCTAGGCCCAGGAGAACACTTACTTCAGGACCGATTACATGGGTTACACGGAGAAAACAAACCAACGGTCCAGCCAGCCAAACGCCAACATGCCCAATAAATGGAACTCTTTCTGTGACTTCCCTGAAATATCTCACATAGCCATCACCAGAGCTAATGTGTGCATTAGCACACAGGACAACCACTCTATGGTGAGAGCACTTGCCTTTCATTTACGTAAAAGCCCCAATGCATTAATTTAATTGGTACGCTGCATATTGGTCGCCTTACTCATCAGAATGTTCCCTCTTTAGAGAGTACGCACGCACGCCTGGGTTCTTACATTTTGTTTTGCGCACTTATGTGCCTGGGTTTTGGTGTGTTGTGGGAATTTTACCTCGTCTGATGGTGTTTCGCTGTGTGTATGTAGGAGGTTCGGATGAACTCCAGCCAGGAGGCCCATTCCTTCATCTCCCTCTTAGATGGATACTTCCGGCTGACTGCAGACGCCCACCACTATCTCTGTCATGAGGTGGCTCCTCCAAGGGTAGTTCTCAGTGATGCGAATGGACTACATGGACCCATGCAGTGAGTTTCCCCCCCTTGCACACACGCGTATACCTACACACAAAGGCTATAAAGACACAGACATTGAATTATATCACAACTCTGGCGTGTTTCCAGCGACGACTTTGTGCTGCTGAGGCTGAAAAAGGAGGCAGCAGAGGAGGGAGCTTTCCTTGTTCGCTGGAGCGCTCTGGACTATCACCGCATCATACTGGCTGTCTTGAACAAAAACCAGGTAAGTTGACACCCACGTTCATCTCAGGGAATTACTTCAGTGCAGAGGTGGCGAGAAAGTTCACTTATGCGTACCTGTGTGTGTGTGTTTGTGTGTGGCCCACAGAATGGGTTGACACCCAGCCACAAGCAGTTTCGGATTCTGCACAAGAATTCAATGTTTTGCTTGGAAGGCTGGGACCGGGAATTCTCCAGTGTGAAGGAGCTCACCGATAGCCTCAAGACCTTCGTGCTCAAGTCTGGCTCAGACAGCTTCTCTGTCAAGAAATGCTGTCTACCCAGACCAGCAGGTGAGTACGTGCATGGGGACCTTATTTATTTGTCTTGGTCCAAGTTTCAGGTTTGTTCATGACTAAGCAGCTGTGTCACAAAGTATTTATGCACGTTTATCTGTCTGTGCGATTCAGACCTGTCCAACCTGCTAGTGATGAGGCAAGGCGCAGACCGCCGTGTTCAGCGCAACTCTCTTACCCTGAACCTGACCCAGCTGCGCTTCCATCAGATCAAAGACAAAGAGATCGTACAGGTGATGAGACCCACTTGCCACCACAATACGACCTCATGTTTCTCGCCTGACAAGCTTGTCGCTCTTTGTCCCGCGACTGACCTGGTGGTGTTGTGTTCATGAGCAGGAGCAGCACTTGGGCCGCGGGACCAGAACCAACATTTACTCCGGACGTTTGCTGGTGTGGGGCGGAGGAGAGAGCGAAGAGGAGGACGAGTTCAACAACAACTTCACTGACCGCAAAGGGATCCGAGTGGTTCTCAAGATCCTAGACCAAAGCCATAAAGACATTGCATTAGTAAGCAGATCTTGGTAAAGTCATATCATATTCTGCTCAGCATCTAATAATAGATGCTGACTCACTCAAATGACCCACTGTGGTAGTTTATTGATCAGCAACAGGGATTTTTATGTAGAGGACTAGTATTATTCATATTGTTTATGTGCTTGCTTTTTGCCCTTGGTGTAATCCTTCCTTGTTCTTTTTTTGTAGGCATTTTTTGAGACAGCGAGTCTCATGAGTCAGGTATCCCACAGTCACCTGGTGTTTGTGCATGGCGTGTCTGTCAAAGGATCTGAAAGTAAGCGCAATAATACTGTTCAGCTTCATACCCTCACTTACACTAATAGGTGTGTAACTTCCTCATAGGCTGTTTCCCTATCACAGATACAACAGTGCGAAGAGCTAAGTTTATCTGATGCTAACTGAATCGCAAACCGCACACATGACCATGCTTGTCACACATTCCTTTGCCTTTCAAAAACATTTCCATTCGTTTACATTTTGCATATGATGCCAGTTCAGGCTGCGCCTCTCAAACTGTTTTTGTGTGTTTGGCCTCTTCACAGACATCATGGTGGAGGAGTTTGTGGAGTTTGGACCTTTGGATGTTTTCCTTCGCAAAGAAAAGGCATTAGTGACTCCTCAGTGGAAATTTATTGTTGCAAAACAACTGGCGAGTGCTCTCAGTTACCTTGTGAGTTCATGCTCTTCTGTATTCTTTTATATCACGTGCAATACAAATATTATTCAGATAACACAAATATTACACAATTTATCTCCTGATGGCCTGCTGCTTTTTATTGCCAACACTATTAGAGTCAGTTATATTAATCTCCATCTTTAGCCTTTGAAAATGACAGACTCACCAGTAGGAAATAAACAGAAATATTCAAGATTTTCTGACATGGTTTTAGTTGACTGATGTTCTGATGGAGAGATCACTGCACCTCTTAACGAAGATAAGTGTTGCAACTCTTGCAAGTGAACTTTTAGGCCCTTTATCTTGATCTTGCAAAGCACAACCATCTGGACAACCTTATAGCTGTGTTATGCACAGATGGCTGTTGACTTACCATAAGTTCAAAATGAGCAGAAATGCGTCTGCTGTCTTTGTGTGCCAGTGTCTCAAACCTGTTGTGTCAGTTTGAATTCTGCCAGCTACATTAGCAGTCTTTTTCTATAACATTATGTATTTAAGAGTAAATGCCGTTGTCATTACTTTAATCGTGCATTGCATTACAAATAAATAATACCAGTACCAATCTGATCATTGTAGGAGACCAAGCGGCTTGTTCATGGCAACGTCTGTGCCAAGAACATTTTGGTGGCCCGGCGTGGTCTGGAGCATGGCACGTCTCCCTTCGTCAAGCTGAGTGACCCAGGCATTGCCCTCAATGTCCTTTCTCGGGAAGGTCAGTGCCCGCAGCCTGCTGTTAACCGAGGCTTCGCCATAGTAGAAAGTGTCCCAATTTGGCCATTCGGCTTCAGAAGTTCTTTAGTTTGTATTCTCCTCTGTCTTGTTTAATCAGATGAAGGCAGGAAGCTTCACACAGCCCTGTTCCTTTACCCATTTCCTGTTGTCTTGCTATGTCGTCACCGCACAATGTGCTTTTAAGGCAGTCACTAGCAAAAAAAACAATAAAGAAATTGATGAGTGTTATTCTAATCATTATTCTAATCAGCTGCGTAGCGTAATGTGGAGGACATGCATAAATATCCTCCAAAGTGGAACAAAAGAGAGCCAGGCTTTTTCATTAATTGCTGACTTCAGATGAAAAGCCAATTTTGCAGACACATCACTAAAGGTGATCTGTCATCAAATGGGTACTTTCCAGTTTAAAACTGTGACTTCTGCAGAATTAGCATTATATGTCAACTGTTATAAGTCAGCTGATCCCCTCCAGATTATGTCTTATGTAAATATTTGTTTACAAATGTTCACAGTCGTCACAAATTTTAAATGTTGAACTGTTCAAGACGATTTCTGAGCTCAGCTTTCATGTGGAGTTCCCCTCAGTAAAGGTTATGCAGAGCGCGCTGTGCTTGAGATCTCATAAACACATTAAGTGATGCAGCTTTTATTTTCACTATGTGCATTACAGAGCGTCTTGAGCGGATCCCATGGATTGCCCCTGAGTGTGTTCAGAGCGGCGCACCCATTGGCAACGCTGCCGACCAGTGGAGCTTCGGGGTCACCCTGCTGGAGATCTGCAACAACGGCGATCTTCCCATGAGCGGCAGCACCTTGTCTGAGGTAGACCCACTGCCACTGCCATCACCCCAGATGATCCCTCCAGCAGCCACAAGACACCACTGCTCACTTTGTTCCTCTGATCTCTAACTGTGTCTCCTAAACTTCATCCCCTGTAGAAAGAGCGCTTCTACCAGCAAAAGGGTCGGTTAGCTGAACCGTCGTCCCAGGAGCTGGCGAGCTTCATCAGCATGTGTTTGACCTATGAGCCCGTTGAGAGGCCGTCTTTCCGCACGGTGCTGAGAGAACTCACCGAAATCATGATCAAAAGTAGGTGTTTGCCTACCATTCGCCATACTTTTCTGCTTATTTTTCTCAGTCTGTACAAATCTAATGAATGCTGGGTGTTTCATGTCTGTGGTCAGATCCTGATATATCCCCCAGTGAGGGTCTCCCTGACTCAGACCCTAGTGTCTTTCTCAAACGCTATCTGAAAAAGATGAGGGACCTGGGAGAGGTGAGTTGATACATAAACAGTAGAACTGACTTACTTCTTTGTGATAAAAGAGATGCCTTCTAAACCAGAGAGTAACCCGCTGTGCTTTGTGCTGCTGCCTTCAGGGTCACTTTGGAAAGGTGACTCTCTACTTGTATGACCCCGCCAACGACGGGACAGGAGAACGCGTGGCAGTGAAGGCCCTGAAACAAGAAGGAGGCCATCTCCATGAGGGCTGGATGAAGGAGATCGAGATCCTGAAGTCCCTGTACCACAGCAACATTGTGAAGTACAAAGGCTGCTGTACCGAGCTGGGTGAGTATCAGCCGCTCAGCTTGTCTATCTCAACTGTCATCTGTGCTTTACACCATCTGCTGCCACTACATGCTATACTTAAACATACAGAGTGTGTGCATGTGTGTGCAGAGGAGAGTTTTGTCGTGTGTCAAGTAGGCACCTCCCTTTCAGCTTGCAGTGCTCAGTAGACGCTCAGCAGAAATCATAATTATGCCTCTTGATGTTACTGCGCACATATTGAAAATTATTATTGAAGTGCCACATTTTTTTTCATTTCAAGTTAATATTTTGAAGTGTCAACACACAGCGTGCAGAGCAGTAAAATATGTTTCACTCCGGATAGGCGGTACCTTATTCTTGGCATTTGAAAACAGTGGGAAAAAAAAGTTCATAGCTGTAGAGACAATGGACACACATGTAAATGCAGTTCTTGTCCACTGGCAGGCGGCCAGATCGTGCAGCTGATAATGGAGTACCTTCCACTGGGCAGTCTCAGAGAGTACCTTCCCAAACGTAAACTGGGGGTGCCCCAGTGCCTCCTCTTTGCCCAGCAGATCTGTCAGGTGAGTATTTTTTATTTTATTTTTTATTTTATTTTGTCTGCTGCTTGTCTAGGTTGTTGTATTGTACACAAAATTTCCACAAAGTGAGATAATCAGTCACAGTAAACACAGAGCATCGGTTTGGATTGGTCAAAGTTTCTCTATACTATATAGAAATTACAGAGATTTTATTCTGACAGAGTTCAATGTTCTCATGTCAGTTTACGAATTATATTACACTATGCTTTTTGTCAGTTACCTGACAGAACAACTTGTTAGCCTGTACAGCTTTTAATCTTAAGTTAGGCTTTATACTATAAAGATTGTAATTTTAAAAAAAAATGACAAAAGAATAAGAAAGAAACTGTTTTTAAAAAAATCTACTTAAATGCAGTGTGCATTGCAAAATGATTGGGAAAATCTAAAATAGATGTTGGCGGTGAGTTATGCCTCTAAATGACAGCAGTATTCTCCTTTTTGAAAAGCATTCTATATATATGTGCATATATGTACTGGATGGTTTGAGTCTGTAGCCCATTTTTAGTGGTTTTAGTGTAAAATCTTATTCTTGTCTCTCTATTTTTACCCCTCTATGTTTCCTCCTAATGTTATTCTCCTCTTTAAAAGGGAATGGATTACTTGCACTCAAAGCGATACATCCATCGAGACCTGGCTGCCCGTAATGTCCTGGTGGAGAATGACAGTGTGGTAAAGATTGGAGACTTTGGCCTGACAAAGTACATCCCTGAAGGAGAGATCTACTACCGCGTCCGTGAGGATGGAGACAGTCCTGTCTTTTGGTGGGTTCATGCAACATTGAGTAGTATTTCCCCAGTGTCTATGCGCTGAGCAGTGAGTGACCTGTATTTTTATGGGCTGTATAGGTATGCCATCGAATGTCTGAAAGAGAGCAAGTTCTCCTTTTCCTCTGACATTTGGTCCTTCGGCGTCACGCTGTATGAGATCCTGACCCGCTGTGACCATCGGCAGAGCCCTCCAACAGTATGTCACCCACCATATCTTAACACAAGGGCAAATAAATACATCTAGAATCTCTATCTCAACTGTGAAATGTACTCTGGTGCGCTTTTTTTTTTTGTAGAAATTCTTTGATATGATGGGAAACGTCCAGGGACAGATGACTGTGATGGTACTGATAAAACTACTGGAGAAACAGAAGAGATTGCCTTGTCCCAAAGACTGTCCACATGAGGTATGATACTGCACATTAAGACATACAGTATATGCATTTTGCGTTAGCCTGATAGTTCCTTAATGACATTTTATTTTAATTTGACCAACAGGTGAACATGCTAATGCAGCAGTGTTGGGATGTTGAGCCTGCCCAACGACCATCATTCAAATCCCTCATTGAGAGAATTGAAGCAATTCGCCAAACATACGACTGGCAGTCTAATGTGAATGTTTCCTTGGCTCAGATTCGCTGAAGACTCATTGCAGGCCTGCTGATCTGCGTGTCATCACTTTGCCACTAGTGTAACTACATAACTACAGGATGGCCAGGATTGTGTTTCCTTCTCTGCAGTGCCCCCTGCCTGCACTCACATAACTGTCTAGCATAGGCTTCTTGTGGATGAAAGCACACTCTTATTCTCTTACTTTTAACATAATAATGGAAATTCCCTGTGTCTTGGCTAATGAATTGCATCTTATATTTGGGGGGAGAAGTAATGCCTCCAGTAATCATTAGGCCAGAGTGTGAACTGTTGTCTCTCAAAAATGTTCACAGTGTGGGTATATCACAATTAGTATTAAGAAATTGTGTATGTTTTACAACATGACTGTCTTTCTTTTTGTTTTATTTTTTGTACAATTTTTAAATCTACCTATACTTTGCACTTCTTTATATATAGATGGACAGAATTATCATCTAATAAACCACATTTCACACAACCGTTTCATGACATATTGAAATGAGTGTTGATGTCCTCCTGCAAAATACAAAATGGAGATTTTTATATAGTTGTGCATATACATCTAGAAATATATAATTTATATAGATTCTAGATGCAAGATAGGATGGGACCTTCTAACCCTCCACCAAAGATGCATTTCATATGATTTGACCTGTTTTTCATTAGCTACTTCCCTGTCAGAGCAGCTCATTGATCTCAGTAGGAGGTGGGAGCAACATTCTCCAGCTTGTCAAAAACTGAATGTTGTTTCAGGGGTTTCTGTGACCCCCAGGAATGTGACAGAACTGTGGGATACATGAAGGACACCAGTGCTTTAAAGCAGGAACAAGAAAGCCATGTAGTCACGTGTTGTTCCTGAGGTGGGTGTCTCTGGGTCCGTACAGGATTAACCTTTCTGTACAGGATTATTATTTAATATATGAGCTCGCTGTTATCTGTATATTTAATATTTAAGAAGCATGCACTCGAACACATTCACATTCATGACATGATGCTTCTGCAAAAGATTCCACTCAGTTTTATTGTCTAAGCTTAACGAGATTAAAACCCTGAACATTAGGTTTACATATATTTTGTGGGTGCAAGTGATTACTTGCATTTGTATTCAGTGTAAACACACAGACTTTGGTGAGCAGTTTTGGAACGTTCATAGAGGCTTGTTTTCTATTCTATGGAAAAAACATGCAGGATCTAAATAAAATTCACATGGTCAAATTTAATTTCTCTATTGTATCTATATACTATATTAAAAAAAAAAAAAGAAAGAACCGCAGGGGATTCATTCACTAACCACATGATTATCAACAATGAACAGTAGGAAATAAGCAGGAATAACAATATAGAATAGGGATGGATACAGTCCCCTATACTGAATAATTATTCAAAACATTATTCAACACATAGACCCATCTACTTTAATGAAGATCACTTCAGCATCTGTTAATTTAATATTACATGCCTAAAATTTATTAATTCTTCATAACTACATGATAACCTGCTGCCTTACACTAATCTGTTTATATTGGCTGACTTCAGCACAACTTCAGACCAGCAATAATTATACAAGTAGTCTCTTGTGACTAACTGATATGGTGGACATCTGTTCCTGCAATACAGTACATCTTGTGGTCAGCAAAAATTAAGGTTTTAGATAACAGACAAAAAAGTAAGACTCCTCAACCTTGCCAATGTACAAAACTTGCTGTGGGCGGACCTCATCAAACACAACAAAGCTGGCCTCCACAAAAGCTTGAGAAAGTACCACAACAATTACAGTCAGTGCCTATCCTAACAAATGTTTGATACATCATAATGATGGTGAAATAAACTCAATATAACAATAATTCTTTATTACAAATATTAAGAGTTATAATAATTTGTATCATCTTCTGACTCCAAACCTTTTATTGTCACTATAAGTGGTGTCATATAAAATCACTTGTTTCATTATTTCTCATGATTCATAGCTGGAGAGCATGCAACTAGCACTAAGTTAGTTTTCATTTGTTCCAAGACAATGTACGAGCTGTATTGTGGACTAATAGAATTAAAAAATATATTTTACATAGAATTTGCTTATTTTAATAGACATTTTTTTCCCCCTGAAAATGACTCATGTGCCTCGGGAGATTTCAGATGATGTTCAATACACTATCCTAATAAACACTAATAAACCATATGTCACACTTTTGTCTTGTTAAACTTTTATCATAATGACACAGTATGTTCAACATTTATTAGCTGTCAAGATCCTAAGTCAGTATGAAAATGCCTTTTATGAATCATGTTTTGATAAATCTAGATTGATTTGGTTCCCAATTTTTCATGACAAGGACCCTCAAATAGTTTTTCATTAAACCACAGACCACAATTTCATAAGATCCCCCCTGGAGCCGCAGATTGACTGTTTTTGTCGTTATGAATAACAATGAATAAAGTAAAGTATTGATCAAAATAGTAGTCCTTGTGCATTGTTTAACTGGATTGGAGTCTTGTGAATGAATTTACAATGAAATTAAACGGTACCACAGCCTGCCAAGGGACCCACCTGAAGCCTGTCACACACCCCCGGAGGTCCCCCACTTTGGGAACCAACCATTTAGTTAACACCTGCAGCATTTAAACCTTCATGCTAGGGAACCCCTGAAGCACCGCCCCCTTTATGTCGTTACGTTGCAGCCATGGAGAATGCGCCCTCTCGTCCAATGAGAAGCGGCGCTGAGCCCATGTGTGTATTGTTTAAACTGCTCAAATCGGACTCTGTTTCCAGACCGACAAAACTTCCACCAAACTGAGTGATGGCGGCCGCCGTGTCCGTTAGCGCAGCTGCCAGAGAAGAAAGCACAGACACAGGGCTCAATTTCGCCTCCCGTCCCTTTCATGAAAATTACGACCTCGCTGTGGACCACGTAAACTGGATGCCCGGGGACCGCGGGCATACCCAACTCGAGCCCGGAGATGAGGACACAACACCGGGGCACGAGTGTCAGCGGAGGGTCGATGAGGAGTTGACATCACTGAGCCCGGAGGAGATTGAGAGTCGCTTGGACAGAACTCGCCGAGAGTTTTACAACCGTCGAAAAATTATAATCAAAAATCTGCCATCCGATGTTAGCAATCAGGTAGGACTGAAAAATGCCAACTAATCACATACAAGTCCAAACAGTCGGATGATTGATTGATGGGGTCCGTTTGGCTACCGTTAGCCTAGCTCCAATATGCCTGCCATGCTACCTGTGTGAGTTAGCTCGTTAGCCTTTTAACGCGTTAGCCACATTTAGTTGATGCGGTGTTTTCTGTCGCTGTAATCTGCTGAATGTCCTGAAACTAACATAGAACCAACTTACGGCCATTTAATTGATATGTGTGAACGTAAGTAATTTGGCAGCATGTGTTCAATTTGTTTGCTTTAGCTGACTTACAGCTAACGTTATGTTAACAAACAGGTCGCCAGATGACTGCCAATAATGGTCAGCCGTGGCCTGTATGACCTGCCAACTCCGGCCTTGTAGGTAACAGTTGGTATCAACATGCGTGGTTGACTTCGTTCATTCAAGCTGTCACGCCAAATTCGCAGTGATTATACACTTTACATCGGGGTTACAAGTACCATGCTACTTAATCAGTCTACTAAATATTAATGTTGGCGTTTGCTTGTCCAGCAGCCTCAGATTTTCACATGATGCCACATTTTTTTGGAACGTGCTTGACTCGTGGGGAACGGTGGGCCTGCGGGCGGTACCATTGTTCACAGGGGGGAGTATTGGGAGTTCGAGATGTGAACGGGAGTTGCAATATAACAAAAGGTGGAAGGCGTGGAGACAAAACGTTTCAGAAAATGCTAGACAGGATCGCCATTCGTTTGTGAATGGGCGAAAGCACTGCCGAACAATTTCTCCTACAACAATGAGTCAGTTATTGACCTCCCACACACTCACAGGTGTTCTTGCGTTGCTGGTTTCCTAATGGACATGAATGAGTTAATTAGGTGATGGCCAAAATGTAAAACCTTGCCTTACAATGATTTATTCAGGATGGCCTGCTGAAACTGGAATGCAATGGGAGATAATGAGCTTGAATGCTGGGATGTGATTACATGATCATGTTTTCTCATCTTTTTCAGGAGGTGCATGAGCTGTTGGGTAACTACGACCTGAAGTACTGCTTTGTGGACAAATACAAGGGCACAGGTTGGTATAACATCTTGTCTAATGAGTCATGCTTTATGTATGCCTTGGTCCACACCTGCAGGTGGATCACGAAAATTCTCACATTCACTTTTAGTATTTCCCCATACACTGGTTGTTCATCTTCATCAACACAATCCCATTTATTGAGCACCGACTCAAAACAAGTCACATTTGCATCACCAGTAGTTACAAGCTGAGACAATATTAGGCCTCTTGGCCATTCAGTTTGCTTAAGCTTGTTCTTAATTACTCATCTGACTGCAATGTAATTTGTGCTGGTAGGTAATTTAGCTCACAACATTGAGCTAAAGTGAATATGCATTTCTGATGTCAGTGAAGTTCATACATGTCATTTTAGTAAGACAGGGTTTATTTTTTCCAAAATATGTAAAAGTTACCATACTCAATATATTTTCAGTGTGAGTGGCTCCAGTTGGTAATGAACCTCTAACCAGGTAGCGTTGGTGCCATGCTCCACCTGTTACACTGTACAGGGACAGTTGGTGGAAACATTATTGTAGGTGTTTACTAGTGAGGACAGTTATCTAGCTTGAGAACCACACAGTTCCAGCAAGTAATTTTCTCGAATGAAGTGCCCTTCGTGGATGAAGTGCAAAAACATATTACAAACAAGATGTGCCACACTAATTCTCAAATAATTGTATATACAGTACATACATACAGTTAAAGTGTTAATTATGGGATTAGCAAAGCTAAAATTATAAAAGTATAAAAGTATAAAAAAAAAAGTCAGTACTGGAAAATCACAGTGAACTGAATAATTTAAGTAGTTTGCTGTGTTTGTGCAAGGCAAAGGCCCAAACTGCCTGACCACATTATGTGGCTTATAAACTATGGAAAGTAGGACCTTTTTACTAGGGGATGACGAATTACTAGTCTAATTGGGTATGGAAGACCAGCTTGCCATCACAAGCCCCAAAGCTTTGTCAAGCAAATAAGCGAAAGTCCTTAATGGAGCAAAACAGACCATCAATTTAAATTATGTGCACAAAAAGTGGTTTTGCAAATTGGATAATGTGAATGTGAAGCAGTGTGTTGTTGAAAAACAGCATACGTGCTTAGCAGAATCTTCCCTGGATAAAGTTTGCTGGTGTGTATCAAAATCTACCCAAGCAATAAGTGACAAGATGTTTGGAAGACATAGAAGTATAGTTGTCTATGCTATTACTGAAGTCTGTCACACAGGTAGATATTCTCAAAGTTGAGCATCAGTAACAGTTGTACATCTCTAGATTAGTCCGTCTACAGTGATTTTCAATCAAATGAAATGTTTCTGATTCCTGCCTGCCACTATCACAGTCAACCTACTTTCAAGTGGGGAAACACTGCAGCAATATGAGAGCTGGTGTCTAATGACATCGTATCACCAGCATTGTCTTTTATAAGCACTGCTGGAGGAGAAACATTATGTGTCACAACAGAGGCTCACTTTCTGAGACATTTGTGAAAACAGATCTTGCTCTGCTACTTTGAGCTTGTCATTCACGCTCACTGCACAAACGCAGTCACCCACTCACTTCACGGCAAATTTTGTGTGTTCTCTCTCCCGCTCTCTCTCTCTCCCTCTCCCTCTCCCTCTCTCCCTCAGCATTCGTGACACTGCTCAATGGGGAACAGGCGCAGTGTGCCATCAAAGAGTTCCACCAGCATGTGCTGCGGGACCGGGAGATCTCTGTGCAGCTGCAGCCCACAGATGCTCTGCTGTGCATCGCCAACCTGCCCCACGCCTTCACCCAGCAGCAGTTTGAAGAGCTGGTGCGACCCTTCGGGAACCTGGAGCGCTGCTTCCTGGTGTACAGCGCCTCCACCGGCCACTCCAAGGGCTACGGCTTTGTGGAGTACATGAAGAAGGACTCGGCGGCGCGGGCCAAGTCGGAACTCCTAGGGAAGCAGCTGGGCTCCCGCATGCTGTACGTCCACTGGACCGAGGTGGGGTCCCTCACCTACCCGCTGTTGCACTCCAGATGCCTGTGTGTGGACCGCCTGCCCCCCAGCCTGCTGACGGCCCAAGACCTCCGCAACGCCCTGGCCGACACCCATGCGCCTATCTTCTGCCAGGTCAAATTCACCACGCATGCGTACACACACTCCCAAACTCCTCACACTCACTAAACACTCTGCTAAATATTGGTATGTCATGTTCTCATGACTAATGCATATAGCAGCCCTTTCTTTGGAGTGGAGTTGCCAATAGAGTGTGTGCCCTTCTACTTGATGTTCAGCTTGCTTTTGGCGTACTTTTCTCCTTTCACCTTTTTTTTTTAATGAGTTTCACTTTGCTGTTGATTTATGCCAAGCAAGGCCACGTAAAACAAAATGTTGATTGAAAGTAGTAAGTGGAGGGTCTGTACTGTCATTAGCACCGCAAGGTTGTAAAATATCACTGAATTGTAATGAAATGTTTGGGGTGTAAGTTACAGGCAGCAACAGGAATCTTATTATTTTTTAATAGTATTTCATATTTAATCTCAATTGCTCTTACCTTTGCCCTGCTTTTCATGTGGCCACTCCAAGTTTCTATAGCAATGAGCATAGCTGGTTTCTATGGCGATGACCACCTGACTCCCCCAGGTGGTGTCATTCAGCAGGCCTTTCTGGAATGAGAGAGAGCAGTGTCCTTTTAGCATGGCAGCATAGTTATACTTTGTGTTGATTCCTGTCATTTGAGGATTGGGGCAAAGGCTGTGATAATTCAAGGCAAGCGGTTTAGTGTTAAAGCACTCGTTTTGACGTGCTGCTTTTGGGCAGTTTAATGGTGTGGAAACTGATGTGAAATCATTAGGCCGTGTAGTGATGGATGGTTGAGTGAAGGCTTTTGTGGATCTGTGTGACAGGGAAGCTAAACTGTATGCTCAACATCTCACAAATAGGAGGTAATATTGGTCAGTTTTAATATTGCAATCAGAATATTAATAAATCAGGACTAAAAATTAACACAATTCCGGGGACAGTTTAGGGTGCTTTAACATTTTATTTGGTAGTTTGTGAGTATGGGAAAACATTTTGGGAAATGACATGAAGTTCAGCTGTATTTATCTTGGGCACTAATGACCAGCAGGCAGGGCAGAATATAGATTGGCCAGGGATTGCAAAAAAAAGGCATTTGTTAGAATCAATGCAATTTCTGACAATTAGGAGGACCATTTAAAAATATAATTTTGACATTAAAATGTCACAGAGCTATCAGGGTATCTTGAGAAAAAAATTTATTTGCCTGACCGTTTCACCGTAACATTTGCTTGGTTTCTCCCGAGGCTCATCTTGGATTCTTTGGTTTTACTTTTTATAACAATTGAAGCTATTTCAAGCCAAGATAAAAGGTCAGATTTCTTTGCTGCACCGAGCACATACCCAAAATGACTGTGATACACATTTTCAGAGTGGGCTGAGGGGACAGAAACCGATCAGAGTTTAATATTGACAAAATCCTGCAATGGTTAGAGCTGCCTACTGTCAAAGAGGCGTTGAGTGTATTTGTCAAGAAAATTAACAAGGGACCAGACATTTTGCAATCTGAACGTGGATGTAGGAAAGTGCCTGAGATGAAACAGAAAGCACAATACAACACAAGGGAATTTATTTTCCTCTAATCCATCGACTTGATCAATACAACTTTTCAGAATTTTTGGACCCAAAGATGATGCAAAACAAATTTTGCGGTTGAGTTGACAGAGATGATTTACAGAGCAAGAGGAAATTTAGACAGAATAGACGAATTTGTTGGGATTTTATACCATCACAAATTTCAGAAGGGGTCCATTCCAAATAAATTTGCTTTTAAACAATTTTGTTGCACATAAACCTGTGCTAAAAGTCAAGGCTGGAGGAGTATACATTTTAAAGGTGCTGCATAGGCCTGTCAATGAATGAAACCATAGTCTGTGTGTGTGTGTGTGTGTGTGTGTGTGTTTTGTGTGTGTATTGTCGCTGACAGCAGGTTCGGGCTTGTCATATTTATGTGGCATTATTTTGTCTTCCTCCTCTCCGCAGTTGGCTCAGGGACAGGATGGAAGTTTCCGGCGGTTTGCGGTGCTGGAGTTTGCCACGGCAGAGATGGCCGAGGAGGTGCAGCGACTCACTGACGGCAGGGTACTTGGCGGAGCGCACATCCGGGTGTCCTTCTGTGCCCCTGGTCCTCCTGGAAGAAGCATGTTGGCTGCTCTGATCGCTGCCCAAACCATGGTAGTCGAGCGCCTCCCTAACACTCCTCTTGATATATAATTTGTGTGCAAGGCCTTAATGCGTAAAACCCGACTCCTCTTCCCTCGCAGGCTGTGAACAGAGGTAAAGGCCTCCTCCCTGAGCCCACAGCCATGCAGATCCTCACAGGCCTCAGTAACCCTGCCACCCTCAAGATGCTGCTCAACCCGCTGACACAGGGGCGCAAACAAGGTGAGGATCCTCACCAACTCTCTGAACACTAATTTAAAGAGGTAGTTTGGACGTATTGCCACAGGGCAGTAGTTCCTCAGTAATCAGTAGTCTTGGTTCATGCAGAAGTGAATAGGAGCAGAAGAGTTAACAGAAAAAAACATCCTAAACCACAACAAAACACACACAAATATTTGGTCTATCCACAGCAAAAAACTATAATTTGAATCTACAGTGCCTTACACTCCACTCAGACTGACAATGTGATTTGGATCTGTTTTGTATATTGGCAGCACGCAGCAGTATTACTCTGGATGCTAACAAGTTCCAGTGCGTAGTAATACTGTTTCTGCACTGCCCAAAATAGTTTCAGTATGTATCGTTGGTCTGAGCGGAGAGTACGGTGTTGTAGATACACAAATGCATTGTACATGGGTAACATTTTTTGGTTGTGGCTTAAGACGTGTTTCGCAGACACATCTCAGGCGACGGGGACTCGTCACAGGAGCTGATTGACACTGTGTTCACGCCATTTCATTGTAACTGTTGAAAAGAAGCTTCCCAAACATTCGCATCCTCTCTCTAGTTGTATTTACCACATGATTTCTCCTACTTTACCACACAACATCATCAACATGGAAGATTTTAACAAGCATGGAATTCATCATGGAAGCGTCATCAGTTATAAATGTGACTACTGATAGGTCTTAAGATGGTCTGTATAAGCTTTTCTTCACTTTCATACACGTTTGAGTGCATTCACACGACAGACGAGAGTTAGCTTTAGCGTTTGCCATTCCCCTCTAAATCTGTGTCTTTGTTAGCTGTGACAGTGCCACAGACATTCGAACAAATGCGGGAACATTCAAGTCGTCAAGACAAGTTGTCAAGTTGGACTTTTCAATTTCTCCGATGTGGCGTGAACACAGTATAAAACCATCAGTCGCGCCACTGATGCTGAGCTCCTGTCACCTTGTGCCAATAAGTCTGAGCGATCCCTTTCATGGCATCACTCACTTAAGGATTTTCTTTGGTACGATGGATCTTGATGGTGTTTTTGTTACACAGGTCTCCTCGGTGCAGCTCCTACCTTACCACTACTGGCCAACCCCGCCCTCTCTGCCGCCCTGCTCCAGCTGCTCCTGCAGAACCAGGCCCAGGCCCAACAGGTATGCTGCTGCCCTCTCTGCATGTGTCACTTGTCACTGTCCTCTCAGCATGTCTGCCTGTTTTTAGTCAATCTCTTCCCACTCATGCACACATTTTCCCCCCCTGCTCTCTCCCTTTTTTTACCATTAGCAAGCCTTTCTGGGGAATCATCTTCTCTGGGCTCAGGTGCTTCACAATAAAGAAAACCGTGTAGTGCCTTGTGTGAGAGATAATGGTGTGTGTGTGTGTGTTTTGAGATTGGAGATCAGTGTGTGAGGCGGTGGTAAGCCTACATGTTATGCCACAGGATGCCTGAGTGGGTAAGCCCTTTTTGTGTGTGTGTGGTGTATTTGAGTGGTGCCGAGTGATGTGGTGGGTGTGCTACTCCATCCTGCACACTAAGTGTAAATACCCACTCTTGAGGACATTGTTACATATGCGGTGAGTAAGCGTCAGTGCTCAGTGTGCTCATGTAGTTGTGCAGTTTCCCTGTGGTTGAGTGCTGTAGTCAGGCCGTGCGACCCCTCAGTGACACTGAACCCTGCCCTCTCCTCTGGCCAGCAGGCAGGACTCATCGGGGAGAACCCTTTGGCCGCTCTGCCTCTCCAGCAGGGAGTCCATCTGCTCGGAGACCTGCCCCAAGGTTTGGCATCCGCCGACTCCAGCCGTAGCTCCTAGAGCCACAAACTGCATGTTTTGCCTTGCTTTTGAGGCTGAACAGCTGTAGCCATAATTCGCCTCTTTACCATGTGTGCTCGCTCATTACTCATTACATTGGTCATATTTTGCTCCCTGGCTAGCTAGACAACCTTTAATGTTATGTGGTAGGCATCACACTTAATCCTTAATGCTTTTTTGTTGCAGTGGAGTCCTTTGTAATCATCCTATGGTTCAAACAGGTTCAAATAGAGCAGATGTGCTCATGAATTGCAGTAATACATTAAAGCTGTTGCAAACAGGGTACAACAACAGTGACTTGGGATCCTAGCCTGCATGAATTCCTTGTAACTTACAGTGATGCACTTGTTTCCCTAGGTGGTGTGGTCCCAGGTCTTGGCCTGCAGACAGATCCTCTGGCCCCCCTGAAGCCCATGTCTCTTGGCAGAGCCCTGGCCAGGGAGCAGGAGTCCCCCACAGCGGCGTGCACCTTCCCCCAGACTCCCTCCCCGACACTACAGGGCATCTCTATGCCCCTGATGGGCAGCATGATGGGAGCAGAGGGCCTAGCAGCACAAGGGGTGAGAGATGCCAAATCGACTACCATACTGTGTTTTCTCCCACTCAGCTCACTTTATTTTCTGAGTGTAGCTTGTCTCTTGCCTTTGACCCAACACACTCTTCCCCCATCAGGTGTCCATACTAGGAGATCCCCCCAAAGAAGTGAATCTCCCTCAGAGTGCCTTCCTCAATGTCCACAGCCCGTTTCCTTCAGGTAAGAAAACTTTGGTCTGATTGTCTGCATCACCTCGGGTTTGTGCACCTATGTCACCTCTCATGTCCATCTGCCTCTTCCCTCTCACAGGAGGAAACTGCAGACCCCACCCATATAGGAAGAGACCTACGCTAAGTAATGTGTCCAACCAACGCTCAAACCAAAGTATGCAGTCAAGTTACAATCTGCGTTACCAGGAGTCCTATAACCCAGAATACCCTCCTCTACACCAGGTAACCACTCGGACTGCTCTGTCCATAGCTGGCCTCGAAAGCTCTAAATTTTATGGACGTCATTAAAACCTGCTGTGTATGACATGATGACTCATTGATTTTTTTTTTTTTTTTTTTTTTATATACAATGTTCTGCACACCAATACTGCCTGGCTGCTTATTATGTAGCCTGTTTTATGTGTTCTGGTCTGAAGCCCATCTGGTGTTTCTCCTCAGGATCCCCTGGCCCACCTGTATGAACAGCAGGAAAACCTGGATGCCGGGGCCTTGGCAGGATTTGGACAGCAGGTAAGGGTGCATCAACCTTCCTAACAACTTTCCTTTTTTTGACTGGTGTCACTGTATGTTCGCTTCTGCTCATCGTCAGTAATAATCCATTTGTTGTCAAGTATTCTCTATAAAAATAAAAAAATAAAAACACTTTTTTAGTTGGCGGGGATGACAGCTCAGTGTGTCCATTCCAGTAGGAGTTGTAGTTTTAAGAATGGCTTTTATTTGGATATTTATATCATGATATAAATAGATATGCACATTGTCTTAGGTGGGCTGAGCACCGAGGCCAGATGATGAATGTTCTTGTTTATTCATTTTTCTAGCTGTGGGCTCTGTTTTTCAGCTGTGGGAGAGACAGCAGAGGGATTTAGGTGGCAGTTATGAGCTGGAGCTATCTATCTCGATATCACTTATTTTCTCAGTAGGTCAGGAGTGCTGTATAGCCTGTATAGAATTAAAATTATCATACAAGTCTGGGCACCTCCCCAAAGCAGATGGAAGATCTGGAAGGTCTGCTGGCGTTGTGAACAAAATGTTAAAATCAATACATCTTGGCCTGATTGTGGGACATTTTATTTGTGTGGTATGTGTTAGAGTTAGAAAATCAGGAAATCAGATTTTTGACCTAATCCAACTCAATCTGCCAACCAAAACAAAATGTTGACCATGACCCCAACGGAAATCCAAGCCTACATGAAAGAGTCTTATATATCTATTTTTTTTTTTTAAATATATCTTTAGGCTACTCGTTATCTGTAGTCTATATAGCTCCTGCCCCTTTGAGATTAAAATGGATGGATGAATGGAAAAAAGAAATATAAGGCTATAGTCCAATCCATCCAATCCCCACAACTGCCGTCCATAAACTTGACATTTCCCTCCCTCCTGAACCCGAGCCGCAGTGCCTCAGACATTCATCTCGGGGTCTGTTGTAGTTTGTGTTAATGGGGCCTGTCTCTCTGCAG
>OMLF01036839.1:3431-30081 GCA_900302615.1 Holocentrus rufus | reverse complement strand
GACAAAACCATATAGGTAGCAGCTATGAAAGGCTACAGACATCATCCCAAAGGAATACAACGCTTTGAGCAAAGTATCTTTTTCTCCGACTTACCCAGACTGAGAAAAGATGTCCGATACCTTGAACCAAGATGTTCGACATTTTCACCTCTGTACGTCCACTGCTTCTGTCCCGATATGTAGCATTTCATGTTAACTTAGCATAAAGACTTGAAGTCTACAGGAGTCATTAGCCAAGCTCTGACAATGTGAAAAAATAACCTTACAGCAACTCTGAAGCTGTCTTATTTATACAATATATTATTTGAAATAGACATCTTGGAATTTTTTTTTTAAATGACTTGTTTTAGGAGAAGTTAGATGATCGGAACTATCACCACTAAACAGAGACGGAGGGATACATGTGTTCAGCAGCCAACATAGCTTGGCTAGTTCAGGTAATTTAGCCAGTTTACTAAGGAAGCAATGTTCTCTCCTATCCTGCCACAGTTTGCCTTTTAGATTGAGAGACTTGAAAGTATTCCAAGATATTACACCATGATCTTTCAAGCAGCAACCAAATGATTTTTTAGTACATTTCAGACGCATAATAGGCTTGAATGAGATGATTATCCGTTCACCTCGAAGGAGGGGTCAAAAAGTAAGACCATTTGTCTAGGGATGGGTGCCTCATGTTCAGTCTGGCAGAGAGAATGCTGGGAAACCTTTAACCCACTGATTTTTCCCTCCAAATTTCCCTTTAAACATTTTCCCATACTGTACAGGTGTCTCATACATAATCTGTACCAGTGCTTCAGCTATAGTATATTTACACTGAGTCAAATTTAATACACATTTGCATGTATTTCAATGTGATATATATTTTTTGCACTTGGAAACCTTGAGATCTTGAATAGAGCTGCATGGGTTTGGATAAAATTTGGCCACACAATGCATGTTGGGAGCAGCAGGGTTGAAGAAGTTAAACAGTCTGAGGAAAATGGCTGCCCTGTGTCTGCTGGGATATCCCCATAAATTTTCTAAAACAGAGTAAGTGTCTGTAGTGATGGCTGGGCCATTTTGATGAGTGATTAAAGTAATATTTTTTGTCTTATTCTTACAGCACACACAGTTAGGCAAATGCACCTTCATAGTAGGAAGTATTACACAGAATTAAATCAATGTGAGTGATGATGCATGAAAAGATTTCTATTGTATTTGTATTGTAATTTACTGTATTACACATTCTTGCACACACAAATGCAAATCAAGTGTTTGATATACCGAAGCTTGTTGACCAAGAATGTCTTTGCTCAGCTAGACTGTCACAAGTATGCTTGTAGCAGTTTCACCCATGTGGGTGGTATACATTCACTTGCTTATTGTGTGAAAGAAAGGTTTGTGTCTAAATCCAAACACTATGATCAGAAATACACAAATATTGGATTTGCAGTTTATGATAAATGTGTTTGAATGTGATCATTCGTATTCTGATATTGTAAAATGAAGCAATGACTGTATCAGAGTTACTGTGATCTGTAGGTCACAAATTTGTTGTCTCTGGCAGTAAATTTCGTAGAGCTGTCATCTTACAGATAATAAAGAGAATAATACAGAGGCATACGGCACTACTGGTCAACAACCTCATCACCAAGCCCCTTGACATGATGAGTTTGTGTGAAACTTGGCTGAAGCCAGATGCTTTTCTACCCCTAAATGAAGCTTCATCCCCTAACTATTTCTCTTCTCACATTGCCAGAGCAACAAAGGTGGGGGCGTAGCATTGATTTATAACTCAGAATTTTCACCTCAAACCCTTACCTTACCCAACTTTATGTCCTTCTATGAAGCAATCCTCCACTACATCTTTCCTCAGAGTTCTTTATTGGTCCCTCAGGGTCTTTACTGCCCCCATGACCAATCTTTAGATAAATTTTCTGAAGTTATCTCTGATATCCTGATATTGGGAGACTGATGCTCCCAATAGGGCTTTTGCCGCCATTATAGACTTAACCAACCTTTAAGCAAATTTTCTAAGTTTAAGTCAAAATCTAACCAATATGTTCATGAACCTACTTGTTCCAGTGGCAACACTTTAGATCTTACCTTAGCTTGTGGTTTGGATGTCTCTCATATGGTGGTTTCTGCTGCCCTCTCTGGCTAGTATATTCCAGATAACGCTCCTTTTCCCACCAGTCACTTCTACCACTGTTCATAGCTGTCATCGTTAATGCTTCCATGGTTTTTGCTTGCTGACCTGCTACCTCCTGCTCTTACTTACTTCTTTCACTGATCCGTTGGATAAATTCTACCCTCCGTAATGCCCTCGATAGCATAGCAACACTAATTATAAAAAATAGGTATAAACATCTGACACCTTGGTTTAATGATGATACCCGCATGCTTAAGCAGGTGTGCAGAAAATTAGAGTGAAATTGGTGTGCCACTGAACTAGAGTCCCTTCACCTTGCCTTGGCATGATAGCTTGACAGGTTATAAAGGCACTCTATCTGTAGCTAGATTTCCTAATTATTATTACCCATAACAAAAACAATCCCAGGTTTTATTTTGATGTAGACTCAACCAGAACCCCCCCATTCAGTCTAGCTCTAAATGCTGAGTTTTTCATCTAAAAAAAATCCCTTAATCTGAGCTGATATCAAAGACAATCTATCAGTATCTCCTCCATTACTGCTCTAGGGATTAATCAGGATGTGCAGCTCCTCACTCAGTTTGACACCATCTCTTTAGACACTCTCTTCAAATTGGTGCACTCTGCCAAATCAGCCTCCTGCCTGCTGGACCCCCTCCCTACTAAACTTTATATAGAGCTCTTCCCGGTCCTTGGCTCAACAATGCTTGATCTTCTAAACTTGTCACTGAAATCTGACATTTTATCCTCCTCTTTTAAAATGGCTGTGATCAAGCCCTGCTTAAAAAAAAACTAACCTTGATCCTAAAGTCTATTACAGGCTGATTTCTCATGTCCTGTTCGTCTCTAAAGTACGAGGAAAAAATGATAGCTGCTCAGCATTTCAGTCTGGCTTCAGGTTTTCTCATTTGACTGAAACTGCACTCATTAAGATGGCCAATGATCTTTTACTAGCCGTGGACTTAGATGCTATGTTTATTCTGCTCCTACTCGATCTGAGTGCAGCTTTTCATAAGGTCTATCACACCATTTTGTTAACGCACCTTAATTGTGTGATTGGCATCTATGGCCTGGCACTCTCCTGGTTTAAATCCTATCTCTTAGAGAGGAAGCAGTGTGTCTTGTACAGCAATGTGAACTCTGAGCACTGTGAGCTTAACTATGGTGTGCTTCAAGGGTCGATCCTGGGCCCTCTCTTATTCTCCATTTATATCTATAGTTATAACATTAGCTTCCAATATTATGCTGACAGTACTGAGATCCACATACTAGGGATGAGCCGAGTACTCAGATGAAATGAGTATCAGGTACGGATAATAGATTTTTTATGTGCACAAGTATAATCCAAGTAAAATATTAATATCTGTGCTGGTGAGTTAAGTTTTTTATTTCATCATTGGGTTGCTGTGTCCACAAATATGTCAATGTGAACCAGCAACACATTGCACTTTGATAAACAAGCGTTATGCGTGGCAGCAGCTTAAAAACACTCATACTTACCATATATCCCAGTCAAGAGTCCAGCTCATATAACAAATTAAGTACTTGTTTCTCTGAGCATTGTCCAGACAAATTTGACCTTAAATCAGGCTCTTAATCGCCTACCTGCATGCATCTTCACATCCTGACTTCACCTATCCAGGTTAAAGACCAAAGGTGACCGGGCTTTGCTGTCAGATCCACAGCTTCAGTGGTTGATTTATTTTTTATTTTTTATTTTTTTTTATTAATAGGGAGGTCCCGATCTGATCTCAAGGATCTGTATCTGTAAAGCATTTTTAAACTGATCGGTATTGGCCCTGTTGAGCATGAACCTAAGCCCAATCCCAAGCCCAAGTTTTATGTTAGTTGTAACACATGTCATAATTGAGCCAAATTGCAGCAATACGCAGAAGTGGCTTAAACCAAAATGTCTACAGTGTGGAAATATTTTAAGTTGGAAACTGAAAGCAGCCCATCAGCAACCTGTAATGTCTGCAGTGTTTTTTGGTATCGGCAGATACTCAATATTCAATGACTCAGATCGGGATCGAGGCGAAAAAAAACTAACCAGGAAGTCTCAATGAGATTAGAAAATGTCTTTTTCAAGAGGGACCTGGTCAAGGTAGCAGCTGTACAAAGTTAGGAGAAACAGTATAAAAGAACAATAAATACAACATAACATACAATATATCAGTAATACACAAGTACATTACTTGAATTAAAATGGCTTCTAAGGAAAAACAGCAGCATGCCTAAGTCACTAAATTTTTTTATGGTGCATTTAAAATCATTCAAAGGTAACAATTTGTTTAATGTCATTTTTTTCTGTATGTTTTTCTATGACTGTTCTATGACATACGGTATGTGCAGCCCTCCAATTCATACAGAGCGCAGTAGTGAGTGAGAGACTTTGCATTTGTAATAAAATGTAGTGATGCATGATACAATGAGTCAAGACTTTATAAGACAGAGGAAAATCCGTGCATGAATATGCCATGTTAGCATGAGCAGAAGGCCAAAATGGAGCAAAACAGTTTTCAAATTTAGTGTAAGCAAGGTCTCTGTTTATTCTGTGTATTTTGTTGATGCTCTTAATGTCTGTGTGCCCACACATAGCACCCATTGCAGACTGACCGTCCTCTCTGAGTAGCCCTACCTAAGATTAATTCTAGTGTCCCCCCTAATAATCATTTTCATTCATTGTTTGATTGTGTGGGCATTGTCAAGACCTATGAGACTGTAACTGTGGCTACAGCAATAAAAAATGACATGGTTCCCCCGTAGTAAACAGTAGTAAAACCTCCTTCACTGTCTTTAGTTAGAGACCGGTACTCTCTCACAGTATAAATACGATTTGAAATGTTATTATCTTAAAATTGTGAGGGTTTCAAATGATCCTTTTCATTACAATTCCATGGTAGCAAAGCATCACTTGCCAATCAGTGTTCATTTTACAGCTCTCAGCATTAATTCTGCACTGATTGACAGGTTGTGAATAAAAGTTGCAATCACACAATCACACATGTCAAATTAGCTGGTCTGAGAATGATATTTTTACAAGAGTGGGAACTGTTACTTTTACTGTGCTCAGTTAATAATATCTGAAATGGAGTTTGTCAACTGTGTATGACGTGTGTTTGACTATCTTTTCAGATATTTATTGAGGAACATGTTCTATTATGCATTTCTGTCAATATACCAGAGGTATGGACATTTCTCTTCTTTTTATATTGAGAGAACATAGGACTGAAAGGACATGGGTCTGATTTCATTTAGAAAAAAAAAACAATTCAGGGAATTGAGGGCTGTAGCAATATAGATACACTCCCCTGGCTGCAACACCTTCCTCATCTTCCTCTACTTTTGAACAACATGCGAAGAACATGTAAATTTGTGTCCACAAGTGAATCCAATACTAATTCCTTGGTAAAAATCCTGTCCCTCCAAAAAATAAAAATAGATAAATAAATTCCGTAACTTTATTAACCATCTTGTTGGAGTCTTATCATCATATCAGATATTCTCACCTCCAGAGGAGGAGACAAAGCAGGGAAAGTTGGGAAATGTCAGCTTTAATTAGGCCTACTCAAGTTACCTAAGGATAATTGCTATTAGGTTAATTAGCATCAGTTTCAAAACAACACATTTTCTTACACCGTGGTTCTTTTCAGATTGTAGCTCAACTTCCTTGATCGTGAAAAGTTCTGGTCCTTTTTCTCTTATGCTCAAGAAAACCTGTTCCGTATCTTCTTTTGCCCGACAGTTTAGTAACTTTACCATTGCCATGTGGCCTCAGCCTTAATGCACCACTGAATAGGAAGAGTCACTGGTGTCTCTTTCACACCAAACCCTCGCTATACTCTCTTCCCTTCATTTTGTGGTATTCTTATATCCTATTCTTTCCTGCTGCAATGACCCAGTTTCTCCATTGGGATCATTAAAGTTTCATTTTATCTTACAATAATGTCAAGTTTTGTCCCTTAGAGACTATACATAAGAAGATATGGATGTGTAATACATTAATAAAATGGTCCAGAGGAGAGTTTGAGAGAAGACTGAGTCAGCCTCTCCTCCACTTTGCTGTTTCTGATTGGACAGCACATTCCCCATTTTGCTGCATTATGTTTTCATATCAGTCGTACTGTACTTTTTTCTCTTCTCCTTTAAAATGACTGCATTTGCTTCTCTTTAATTTCATGAAAAAATGTGTCAAACATCCAACTTTTTCCTCTTAATTAACCTACTTTTGACCATGTTAAGGAGTGCAACATTGTTTGGCCCCCATGGTATTATCATCCATTTATTATAGGTAATCCCTGGTAATCCAGAACAATTCAATTGAGAAGTTACTGACAGCAATGAGTGAATCTAAACACTGGAACTGGCAGATGGATTGTCACTGGCAGCAGATTAGAGAATATGATGAAATGAAAATCTAGATCAGGTAAGGCGCGTTTAACAAAAATCCAATGCCAAGCTGACTTCCAAATACTTGTGACTGTTTACTTTCTGGGACTTGAATAGCCTTAATATGGCAAGCCCAGCCATCTGGCACTTGACAGAACACGGTTTGGCCTAAGTCTGGTTGACAGATTGAGAAGGCATCCAGTGTGGTCCTGTTGTCCTCAAAGAGATGCTCTGATCCACATTAAAGCTGTTTGTTATGGAATTTAAAAACATAAAGAATGAGAGCTGGCTGTTCTTTTTTATTACTCTTTCCCTTTTTGTCCTTTTTGATCCCCCCACTCTCTCTCTTTCAGTCTTTCAGTCTTTGTTTACCAACAGTACAAATTCTTTTACTTGCTGCAGTCATCTTTATTTCTTGGTCCCGTGTCTTCTTCTCATTCCGTTCAATGATAGAAGTCCCGCTGTCCTACTTTTCTTATTCCCCCTCCTCCCACCGACAGGAGAATTACTCTTTTGTTATTCCACTCTTTCTTTCTTTTTTCCTCTCAGCCTCCTCTCTCTCTCTTCCCATCCCTCTTTCATTCCCTGAACCTATAATAGAAGCTGTGCTGCAGAGTTGTAGTGCTTGGTTCCAGTTTTTGGTCTTGAGTTTGATGTCCAGATCCTTTTACTGACATGGAATTCCGGGAATTCTCTCAGTCTTGTCATTCTTCTGACTCAGGCTTGTCTTGGTCTTGGATTGGATATTAACTAGGCTTTTCCCCTTTACAAGAGACAACACATGTTTTTTTTGTCCACTTCAACTGCAATGCGGCCGGACACAGTCTTTGATTTAGAACTACCACTGAGAGATGAGAATTTTTGAAAATACTTCCACACATGGGTGAAAACAAATATTATCCACTGACTTCACTTCATACCTTTATGTGCACAAAAATAGATGGATAGATAGATAGAGAGATAGAGAGATAGAGAGATAGATCCATAAATAAATAAATAAATACCTCATCAAGAAAGGATTGTTTTAGATAGCATGACAGTGAATGTAACATCTACATGTCAAAGTAATAAACTGGAAATAGGAACTGAGTGTACTGTGCACTATGACAAATGATACACTATCAAGACTGTTCCAAATACTTTTTAAAAAATGCAATAAATTTGGTATTAGCTAAAAAAAAAAAAAGAAAGAAAGAAAGAAAAAGTATACTTACGGACAGCTAGTTTATTTTCTCCCTGGAATAATAAAGAATTTAATAATTTACTTGTGTATGTAATGTCCCTGAAACTTCTGCTTGTATTCTAGTCATATATTCTAATGCACAATCCAATGGACATCAAACAATGATGGGTGACTTGTATGTAGTAGTGACAGGTATGACATTTCTGGATATTTCAGAAATATCCAGTTTCAGTACATCCTGGTTACATCATTACAGTTTCAGTAAGTCCCAAACAGTTTTTGAAGTGTATAATAAGATGGTTGAGCTGATCATTTTTACTGGTATTTTTATTTTTACTTTTCCGACTTATCCAGAGTGAGACAAGATGTTCGATACTATTTTCACCTTTGTACATCCACTGGTTCAGTTCCGATTGGTAGCATTTCATGTTAGCTTGGCATGAAGACTTGAAGTCTACAGGAGTCATGTTAAAAAAAAAAAAAATCCAAGATGTGTATTTCATTGCTGTGTAATTCACATGATAAATTGTGTGTAAACAAGACAACTTGTTGCTGTAAGGTTTAATTTCTCACTTTGACGGAGCTAGGCTAATGACTCCTGTAGACTTCAAGTCTTTATGCTAAGCTAATACGAAATGTTACCCATAGGAGCTGAACCAGTGGACATACAGAGGTGAAAATGGTATCGAACATCTTGTCTCACTCTGGTGGGTCGGAAAAAGGGTATTTTTCCCAAAACACTGGAGTATTCCTTTAAGCAACAAACATTTATAAGAAATTTGCAACAATTGATGCATGGATCACCACAAAGTAGAAGTTGTGCTTGCCTGCCTTTATTTTTATTTCTCTTTCTCCTTGCTCCCATGTCTGTCTCATTTATCAGTCTACAGCAGGTCTCCCGCTGTATCTTCCTCTCTCTCCTCTCTCTGCTCTCTCCTCCATCCCCCCTCTACAGATACCCCGCTGTACTCTTATTCTTCCTCTTCTGTTTTTGTTTCTTCCTCCCTCCGCTCATTCCTCTCCTTTCTGTGTTGCACTGCTTGCTACCTACAGTCGCCCTTCTGTCATCTCCTATGGTCTGCGGTCTGAACCAAAAGGAAGAGAGATCAAAGCCTCCCGCTGCTTTCAGAAGCTGCCAAGATCAAAGGGTGGATATATAGGCAGACGCTCTCTCTCTCACTCACACGTTCACGCACAAACGCGGGCACACACACACACACACACATGCATGCACACTGTGCTGGCTGAATCCCATCATAAATCTATACAGAGGCTGTGGTCTGACAGATAGAAGTGGTCTGAAGTGGAAAAAAAGAAAATGCCTCCAGTTGTTGGGTTTCCATTCAAGTTTTTCTTCTTTTTTTTAAATTATGATGTAACAAATTGGAGAGGTTCATTAAATTTCTTCAATATATCAAAAATAAAAAATAAAAAATTACACTCAACTTGAAGCAGATTTTTTTTTAATCTATGAATAGGTTGGGCATGGTTGGTTCAAGGAGTTCTTTACACTAGTAATACTAGTAATACTAGAAGTACTATTATCGTCATCATCATCATCATCATCATCATCATTATTATTATTATTATTATTATTATTATTATTTGTTGGTACCATTAGTTCGTACATTAGCACATCAAATGTATTGTTTCTAATATGTAAAAGTGTTAGACTGACCATGATGTGTTGAGTCAAAATCAGCAATTACCAGATACTTATTTATAGCCGAGGATTCCCTCTCAAGCATACTGCAGTGACAGCAAAAAATAAAATAAATAAATAAAATATGAAGAAAAAATACCAAACACAAAACAGAAAAAATAACAGGTCTTCAGATAAAGAGAGGAAAAAACATGAAGCAAAGGCAAAACCAATGCTGTAGCTCTAGACTACGCCCACTGACGTGGGCCCTGAGGTAAAACGTACAACCCAGCTTCAATGCATTTCATGTCCCTCTCCAAGGAGCTCAGTGACCAGCTTTATAGACTATATCCCTTCCTACAGAGATGTACTAAATAGAATTAATCAGTTGACTCATTGCAACAATTTACTGGGTTTTCAATGCATAAAACATTATATGATTTATCAAGCACAACAACTTATAAAAAAAAATACCACTCTTCATATCAAAAGCAGTAAATACATCTCCCTAAGATCACTTAAAGGGGCATAGAACCCAGACAGAATATCTAGATTTTATCTGGCATCTAGTGGTTGAAAAGTTCACCTTGCTGCAAATAATAATATAGAACTTTTTCACAGCAGCCATTTTGGCATGAAATAGCAGGTAAATACAGGTGTTACTAATGACATTAATGAAAGTTCTGTTCCATTAACAGAGCAAGGGTCCTGCTTCGTTCATACTGGCTCAATCTTCATTAATGTCATTAGTGTACCTGCTATTTCATGTTAAAATGGCTGCTGTTAAAAAGGTCTATTGTACTTCATTTGGCATGTCTACATCACTGGTTGGTGTGGTCAGAAATACAACAGAGAACATGCTGCGTTCATTTCAACTCCTTAGAAACAAGCTCCAAGTTGTGAAAAAAAATGAAAGGAACAGTCATCCAACTCCAAATTACAAGTTGGAAACTCAGGTATCATTTCAGAACTCCGGTTTCTCCGATTTCAGTTGAAGTGATGTCAGAGTACATTCATCTAACTGATTGAGCTAGCCAGTTACTTACATAGCTTAACTCCAACTGCTAGTTAAAGCAATTTGATTTATAATAATTAATTATGCATCCCTTATTTTTTTAAGCAAAGTCTGAGAGAAGCAAATACTGCTGCATACAATTTTGGTATTTGGAGGAAAATAGTTTCTTCTTTTTGCTGGCATCCATTTTTTTCCAAGTTGACACTGTGACCACAGGGTTGTGACAGGTTGAAAAAGTACAAGTCGGAAATGTAGAGTTTGGACTTGAAATGAACACAGCAACACTTATGACTATACCTAACAGTGATGTAATGTCTGGTCAGAATAGCAACATAGTTTATTCTTTTAGCCCATCAAGGTCAGTGGAACAAGGCTTTTCTGACATAAAAGATTTTGGGCTTCATCACCCTTTTAAGGACATTTTGTGTTTTGGTGTTCTGTTCCTGTCCTGTTTGATCTGTCCTCCCGTGTGCTTCTGTGTGTGTTGTGGGTGTGGTTTCCTCTCTCTCCCCTGGTCCCTGCTCGACCTCCTCCACCTGCCCTGCATGTAGCCTCGTCAGCCCTGCCCTTGTGTTGCCCATACCTCTTGTTCTCCCAGCCAATCATTCTCCAGTCTTGCCACCTGTTCCGTGTTGTCTCGTTGGTTCTGGTTGTATTTGAATCCTGTTCAGTTAAGGCCATGTCCACACTAATCCGGCAAAACCTGAAAAAGCGTATTCATGTACATTTTTTCTCCACCCACACCAGCGTTTTGCGTCATGAAATTGTCCTACGATGCCAACCCTGGCATTTTGTTCGAAAAGATTTGTTTTCAGTGGACGAAAACGCCATTTTAGTGCGGACAGAAGGGCAAAGCAGAGTAAAAAAAGATGCGTTTTCAGATTTCTCTGGATTGGTGTGGACGTGGCCTTTGTCTTTGGTGGTTCATTTGTTAATGTCAGTTTGCTTGTTTTCCCTGTGCCTTGCTCCCGTGCTGTGGTTAACTTGCGTTTGTATATTAAATATTAATTTTCTTGAGTTGGTGTACCTCGTGTCTCCTGCATGTGCCTACCTGCACTCCTCACCGTGACAGGTTTCAACGGTTGCAGGTTAAAGCATTATCGCTCAATATTGGACCAAACTTTTTGTTCCTTTTAATCACTGAGACCCAAATAGAAGGGAAAATAAGGCCCAGGTTTAAAAAATCAAAGTCTAATGAATGGGGTCTAAATGATTAATAGGAACAAAATGTTTTGGAATCGGTCTAATATTGAACGAGAATGCTATAACTGGCAACTGTGAAATGGCTGCAAAGTAATCAAACAGGGCATCTGTCTGCATGTCCACTAAAAGTGCTTGTTTTTGCTACTGACACTCAAATTATTATAAATGTCTGACAACATTATGGAAAGGATCCCTACAGAGATAGACATGTCTAACATAACAGAAGTCTCGCTCATTATCCTTTAAGACTTGCTTCAGTTTTTTCAGATGCTTGTTCTCGACATCAGATTGAGTCAGTGAAACCTTTTACAGCTTACAGTGAAGCCATCGCTTAGCATTACCGGTGCTCATATCCCTTGAAAAGCTCTTGTAAAGTCTGGCTGTTCAGAAGAATCATGACCTAGTAAAAGATCGTGCATTTCGTAGGTTTGTGTAAGTTAACTGGTTCAGTGCAAACATGGCAAATGCAAATCTTTTCATGGAGTTTCTGTCGTTGTCGACTTGTTTACTCCTGAGGCCTATGACTAACATGGAGTAAAAGTTTCTTTGTTTTTGTCATCACATGACATCATGAACTATGACCAACTTGACCATCTACCTGACACTAAATATTAATAACAACTTTCCCAATGTCCAATTTTCTGAAGGATATTTCCATAGTTAATGCATTTTTGAGCTGATCAAAGTGCATCTTCAGTAGTTCTATCCCCACAACGACAGGTCAGGGTGTGAAGGATTTGCTCAGACTACCGCTGCAGATCCTGGCTGTGACCACAACAGCTCCAATTACAGTTATTCAAACTTTTCTGGAGGAAGAATCCTGTTCATTTAGGTGACCACATGACCGTTCCTCTATAGCAAGACCATCAGGTCAAAGTTTTAATTTGTGTTTTCCTTGTGTATGGACACAGTCACAAGGTTTCCTTGACGGTTCAAGTCAAGATATACGCTATTGTGTCTTTTGCAACATTTTAAAATTTTGTGAAATTGTGCTTGAAATACAGCCAGAGGTTGATTTGTCACAGCTGGTATGCAAGAAAGAGTGAGTAGGATCATTTTTCAGAGATTTCAGTAGGGGTAAGAAAGTGAGAGGGGAGGTAAAGCAAAAAAAAAAAAAAAGATGAGGGCAAGAGGGAGGGAAATACAAAAACAGAAAGACAGTTGATTGCAACTGATTGTGGGCTGGTCTTCAACCTGGGGAAACAATGTCAAAGTGATGGCTAATTCACACTATTTGCATAATTTTCTCATAATTGTCAAACATTTGATCTGTGACCTTCCAAAATGTGTATTATAAAAAGGCACAAATTATACTCTTCCTAAATTAAAAAGAAAGCTTGCGTCTACAAGGAATCAAGCTATTTGCCCCAGCAGTTATTTATTTATTTATTTATTTATTTATTATTTTCATGTCCCGGACCACCGTTTGATTAGAATTTATTTCAGGAATCCATATAGTTGTTGATTTAGTACTAAATTGGAGACAAATGATAAAATCATAAAACCTATGATTACAATACTGAATTACATGATCATTTTGCTGAGGATCCCCTGAATCCCCCACAAGGATCTCTATAATCCCCTTCAGTACCCCCTTCAAGGACCCCTGGAACCTTCTCAAGGACCTCAGTTTGAGAACGATAGTCAAGCATGATAACTAGTTCTATTTCATACTGGCTTCGCCATATAACATCCTGGATGGCTGAGTACGTGCATGCAAATTTGAGTGCACTGAGGCAACAAGATGAGTGGTTAAAGCAATAGAGCCTTATTTAGAGAACGAAACCTGCGTGAAATAGAACTACTGATTGATATGATCTGTCATAAATCTTTGCATGCAGTGCAGTAATTGTTGGGAAGACTGCTTGACTAGGACACTAACATCAGCGTGGTACAATATGCCCACAACATGCACACATGCACACACACAGACACACACACACACACATGCTTTCGAAGAGCATACACATGGGCACAAATATACCCCCTCCCTCCCACTCCACACCCCTTTCACTCTCTCTTTCTCACTTGCACTCAGTGGATAAAACGTATGAAAACAAAGGAAAATGATGCAACGAGGAAGCCATCCCTGCGCTCAATATGCATTTGTTCTGGGATTATATTACTTGTACTAGCGTAGTGCCCATTCAAAATGTGCCTGTCGGAAGAGGCTGACTGCTCGGTCTGCGGTCTTGCGGCTTGCAGCCTTCTGGAAGAGGGGTCTGGCTGCAGGCTTGGAGCTGCAATCACATGACCTTTGTTTAAAGTTCCGGTTAAAGTTTATGGCTATGCCCATTCTGAACTCTAAACATAGATATAACCCTAAGCATGACCTGTTTAATGCAGAAAAAAAGGGTCCTCTCGCTACGGCTCCAACACTGCGGCTAGACACTTTTGCTTTCTTGAGGCTGCAGTGTGTGTTGGTCAGTGTCATTTGTTACCTGGAGTTCATCTCACAAAGGTAAATCGCAAAATGCTTGCACCTGCAGCCTTTTTTGATGATGAACTACTACCAACTCTTGCATATGCACGCTTTGAAACTCTAAGCAAGTGCGTTCTAAAAGACTGTCTGGGTGTTGCACTTCCCTCAGTTCCACTTTTGTCATTCTGTCAATCACAACTATGGCTAACAATTAGAAAATTGATTTTTGCAGCTTTCTCAATAACAACTTCAAACAACTTCACACTCAACACTGCATGTCCTTGGGGCCTCAGCAATACACCCGCCAAGTGTGAAGTCGATCAGATGAATGATTGTTGAGAAAATAGAAGGACAGAAAGACAGAGATTCCTCAAATTATAGTTTGATTCTGCCCAGTGGAAGATAGATGGAGAGAGACAGAAGGAAAGACACAGATGTGGGGAGAACGTGAGGCACAGTGGGTTTCTCCCAGCTGCCCCACTCCTTCTCCGTCTTTCTCCCAACCTGCTTCATGGAGTCGGGAGTGCAGGCTGGCAGATGAAGATATACTGACCTTCCCACCATAAGCCCCAGTCCGCCTCGTTTGCCTTATCACTATGGGTTTCATGCAGAAAATGTACATGTTGTTTCTAATGAAACAGGCCTACTTCATGCACTATGAACCTCTTATGCCTATGGCTTCCACCATTCATATGAAATATTCCAGCGCTCACATCTCTCACAGAAAGGCTTCAGAAAGGAAACAGAAAATTGGAAATAAAATAGAGGTAGGAGAGATAACACCTGCTATGATAAATGTTATGTTTCTCTTTGCATCATTTCTTTTCTTGGTCAAAAGCCCCCTTTGCAGAGCAGTAACATGGTTTCTTAAAATGACAACACTTCTTTAAGTCCATTAGCACCAAACAACACAGTCTTACTAAACTTTTCTGCATGAGCAGAATAGCGTTTTACTGCAACAGACTTTCCAAATGTTTCATTAAGGAAACAATTCATTCTCTCTAATGGGAGGATAGCCAATTATGTGCCATGGAGTGCCAAGAGTAAGCAGGTTGTCATACCAACCAAAGACAACACAAGGAGATTTCCCTGCTTAACAAGCCTCCAAAATAAATATGAACTTGAACTAATCAGTGAAATTACCTGGTAGTCTCTGGTTGGCAAGTGTGCACCAATTTCACACAAAAAGATAATAATATGGAATAGTATGGAAAAGACAAAAGGAGTTATGTAAAAAAGAAGGTGGAAAGCATCTGGGTGATGCAGGGGTATAAACACCTGCCCACCACCACTGAGATTCAGGTTCGCTTCCCAGCAGTGATGCCTAAACTTTACTAAAACTTTTCAGTATGAGGATAATGGTGTTTTACTTAAACTAACTTTCCAAATGTTTCATTAAGAAATAAGAAGGTCTTCAGAGAGCTCAGATCTCTCTGTTTGTTCTAAGCCACATCTCCTTTCAGCAATGCCATTGTCATAGGATATGCCACTTACAGCCAATCAGTGTGGTAAGTTGGTCAGTGCTGCCTTGACCCATGAGCAGCCAGACCAGGGTTTTTTTAATGTTACATTTATGAGCAGTGTTGGGCACGTTATTTTAAAAAAGTAATTAGTCATAGTTACTCGTTACTTCTCCCAAAAAGTAACTGAATTAGTAACTGAATTACAGTATTATAAAAGTAACTCGTTACCATGGAAAGTAACTATATTGTAGAACAGCATAGACAGGTACACTTAATCATTAGATTAGAGTTTCTTACAACGGATGTGGACAAAGTCTTTGCTCCGGGACATAATGCACACTTGACATATAAGTTCTTTAACCTGTTGAAGTCGTGCCTGTACCTCCACCTTGAAAACGCCAACTTTTCCTCAGATTGCTCCGGACTCGCTATTGCTTGGTGTAATCTCTGATTCTCCGGTAGTTTGTGTGTGTGCGCTCGGCTCCGTGCATTCTGGTTTGTGTGTAAAAACACCCTCCCACCTGAACTCTGACTCTTGTTGGTTTACCATGAAATGTGAGTCTACCTTAGCCAATCATCATCTCTTACGTCGTTGTTGCCCCTCCCCGCCCCTCTCACTCCCCAAAAAACCTTTGCAGCTCCTGGTTTCCTGAAAGAGCCAGGGGTGCGTTCAGATTCAGCAAACGTTGACAACGTTCAACAACGTTTTTTTGTTGGCCCATGACCAACCGTCCTACCAAGTTTCATGCACATCTGTTGAGTACTTTTTCAATTTTCCTGCTGTCAGATTGATGGACAGACAGGTGGACAGATAGGGACAATCTCATAATCCCCATGACAGAGATAAATACAAGAGTGAAACATTCAAATTCATGCACTATGAGAGGTTAGCCTGGAAACTTAAAGTAAAACAACAGGGATGGACTGGGATTAAATAAATGTCCCTGGACTTGTACCTATACAGCCCCATTACAATCCACATACTCAAGAGCCTCCACTTATACCACTCACGTAGCCCCCACCCTGACCTATCTGCATCACAGCTATTGTGCACTAATGTAGAAGCCTAAAATACAGACATGGAGTACTATTTTCAGAACGTACAAACACACACATTCTTTGGAGATTGTTATAAGGGTTTTAATGAACACATACACGATTGTCCCAGTGGAGGCACATCCCATGATCTTAGGCCTATAATAAAACAGAGATGGTGTACTTACTAGAATAGTCACTGAGACACACAACACTGTCTGGCTGTTTTTCAAAGGCTGGCTTGGCAACAAAGCAGAAGCCCCATCATGTGATACAATTACTGAATGAATAATAATAATAAACCTTTATTTATATAGCAAGAATAGACCTGTAAATCAGATTACTTTCAGCAACAGAAGAAAAGCTTGACAAGCATGAACTATAATACTTTCTTTTACACTTTACATCTTTATTTATACTTAATTCAGTGACACGCAACAGAATTTTTGCCAGTCAAATGCATGTGTTAACTGAAAGTGTGTGAAAAAGCCAGAAGTGTTCTAAATCTAATCTAATGGTGCTTTCCATTGAACACGGCAAAGTGCAAAGGGGCGCCAGTTTTCTAAGTCAGAATTTCGAGGATATTGGTAGAGAATCATTTGATTTGAGACAGACATAGACTGAGACGGAGAGGATATCAAAGAGAGAGGAATCAAAGAAGGAGGCAAGAAGAGATGGAGACCACATTGTGGTTATATCATTATAAGTAGTTGTCACAGTGATGTTTCTAACGTGTAAGTTTCCATCATGGTTGTATGACATTTGTTGATGCATTAGTGTTTCTTGAGGATTTTTTGGAAATAGATGCATCATGCAATCTTACATTGGAACTTTAAGATTATCCAAACAATTTTTCCGTGGGCTTGAGCAACAGCTGTGTAAATCTGTTTCTGTAGCACTATATGAACCATATTTTTATTAAATGGGCAGACAAATGAAGACCAGTATTAAATATAGAGATGCACATATATAGGAGAAGAGGCTTGATGAGCTGAGGGCATGAGGAATATGGGAAGTCATTGGGAAGATGTGTGCGCGCTGACTAGAGGATCCCTTCGCTGTAAGGAGTCTCTGCTGTTTGACCGCCTGCAGGGCTGTCAGCTGTCACTCTGTCTTGTCTCTCTCTTTCTCACTCACTCACACACACACACACACACACACACACACACACACACACACACAAACACATACATATACCTCAAGGTTGAGTGTCAAAGCACATCATGAACTTATTGTAGACATGTGGACTAACAAATGTTTGCTTTCTGTTCATCGGGACAGTTCAGCACACCATGAGCATTTCAAACATCTCCCAGGTTTCTATACAGCAAAATGAATCTGCTGCTGCATGAACTCAAAGTCAAAGTCAAACAAAACAAGTTTTATTGTTCTCTGTGATTAAATTAAAGATCGGCAAAGGGACTATGGATTAGACTCTGTCCGTCTGTTTATCCATCCATCCCAAACAATTTCTGAGCCTCTGCTGGCCTGGTTTGGATGAATCTTGTGATGATGGATTTTGACACTGGGGTCCCGCATTTTGAATGTAAACCTGATTGTCCAAGAGGCCTTCACAGGTCCACCCAAACCAGAGAACCGGAGACCCGACTCAGGACCCCGGACCTGTACAGGTTCGGATCAACGTTTTTTTATCGTCAGTCTGGTCCGAGTCAGGTCCTGTTGCACTTCATTCCCCAAAGATTCATGAAATTTGACCCACGCTGTGATGGGCCAATCTAGATGCCTTCAGGGGTCCAAAAACTCATGCCTGAACCGAAAAACACGTGGAAATGTACAACCCGGAACTGAACCAGACCCGTCAATCATTTGAAAGCTAGTCCTGGACCAATGCTCAACCAAGAAATGTCTGACCATCTAGACTGGCCCACCACAGTGCCACCACCAGGCCAACAGGGCCCTAAGCTTCATGCTCAGTATCTCAGACACTGCTGGGTCAAATTTGATGAACCTTGTAAATGCGTTTTTACTTTAATATCCACAAAAAGAAACGGATCAGCCCACCACAGCGCCACCAACGGGCCAAAAAGTCTCAAAGCTTCAGGCAACAATCTCTGAGCCACTGCACATCACACGTACCAAAAAGTAAATTAATAAATTATAAAAAATTATACTCAGTGTTACTTGCACCAATCGTGGGGGATGTCATGGTCTCTGTTCATGCAAATTGTCAGGTGTGTGTTGTGTAAGATGGTAGATTGAAGTTTGAACTGATTCTGTGGGCAGTAGGGTCAGCTGACCGATGCCTCTTCCTCTTTTTCTCTCTTTTTCTGAGGGCGGTGGGGGGGTTTGTGTGATGCACTGTACGGACTATGAAAATGAATATCCTTCATTGGACAATAAAGACTATTCCATTCTATTCTTCCCTTCTACTTTTCTCTGCTTCCAAACTGACTGTGTGTGTGTGTGTGTGTGTGTGTGCCTTTTGTGTTGCCTGATTACCGATTTTGTTTATTGACTACCAATTATTGCCTTAGTGTTTATTGGATTTGATGATTGTTGTAAATATTGTAAATCATCTTTGAAAGCAGTCCTGGTAGCTGTAGAGGTGAGAAGCCCTTTTTGTTTGATTGTTTTTCTGCTGTTTATGTTAGGGAGTGAGGTAAGTGATCTGTATTTGGTTTTGTTTATTTTGTTTGATGATAGGTGAGTCAGACTGAATGATAAGTGATTTTGTTTGTTGTTTTGGCCACGCTCTCCCTGACATCTTTTGCTACCTGTTGTTGAATAAATCAGCGTATTTATTGGTCTGCAACCGATGTGGCACTGGTCCTGCTTGGGAGTGGGGAAAGAGGGAAGGCAACTTTGTGTTGTGCTCAGGTTTCCCCGAGGCCAGGCATAACAGAAACATCTCAGATTAGATCCTAGTGTTGAAAACAGTCATTTGAACATATAGTTGAAAGCAGGGCAGGAATTTCACAGCCTTGGCCGTCGTGGCCGTACGCCCTGGCTGCACTATCCCAACTGATTTTGCTCTGCTCTCTGCACATGGTAGTATTATTAGATCTTTTTTCTCTACTTTCGATTTCTACAAGTTATCCATTGGACACTTTGGCTGCATTTTAACTGGCTGGACACTTTATTAGCCAACACACAGTGGCTAACATAAACTGAGCCAGAAGTAAGCCAGTATAATCCGGTACTCCGTACCGCTAAAACAAGAGGTGAAAGCTGCCTGCTAAAAATCCACAGTAGCCTACCTACTGTGAACACATGGAACTATGACCACATTTTCAGCAAGAAAACACATCTACTAACGTTAGGTCAACACAATCATCAGTTAGGCTGCTTAAATTGCTTATCCCAGGTTCAGTGTGTTTGTGTCCAGCACAGACCTGCTGTGGGTTTTTAATCCAAGCTGGAGAAAACACCGCTGCTTTCCAAAACTGTTCAGTTCTCAGCTGATCTCTGGTTGGTGTCTGTATTAACACCAGGTAACGTCAACTTTCCCTGCAGTGGGTTTTTGGCTGGCCGGTCAGTTGTTTCTTTAAAAAAACAAGTAATCCCAAGTAATCTGACATATGTTACAAAGTAACATAGGCCAAATAAGCGATGCGACTTTCATAGGTTGTGTGACTGGAATGACGACACCCACCTTCACTTCCCAAACACACACAATGTCTGGCAGGGTGCGTTTGATTTGTTTCTATCCTTACCAAATTTTTGGACTGCCTCACCATCTATGATGTTTATTGTGATGGGCAAGGGTGGATGACAGCCTAAATACTTCTACTATTACTACTACTAATTATAATAGATATAGTGAATCGTCCTAATGATCTGCACTCTGGTCTGCAGCTCCTGTGAGTTTCCTCTATTTTCTTTTTTTTTTCTTTTTTTTCACTAAAGAAGTCATAGTTGAGACTCTTATTCATGGTCCCATCAATCATCACTAAGTACCAAACAGGACCACAAATTAATTCATAGTGCCACAAAGAACCACAAGAATTACAAAGTACCACAGAAGGCCACAAGGTATTCAAAGAGCTACAAAGACAAATTACCCCGTAGAGTCACAGAGACCATTAAGGAATCACAAAGAATCACAAGGTAATGGTACATTGTGGCAATTAGTTGGACTGCTTATTCAGAACTTCCATTACTTTCAACAACAGAAAAGGACATAGTTAAAACAAGTAAAAGGGAAGGCAATGGTAAAGCCAAGAAATGACCTGAAATACTTTGTATGCAGAATGCATGTCTGATGCATTGTTTTCTATAACTGCCACAACACCACAGTCATTGGTGGAAACATGTTGTTCTTGTTGTGGGACAGTAACCTTGTATTTCACAAAAATAAGCCAACCTTACTTACTATAGGAAATGACAGGCGTGAAATTTTGAAGGTGAACACTAGTTTCCGAATCAGCCTAGAATTGTGAAACTTGCCTTTCTAGGGGTCCAAGCAGCAAAGCTACGAGGAACCCTATTGTATTTGTTAGGATTATTATTTTTTTCTTCTTCTTCTGCCCTAAAACTATCTGGACCTCAGAAACTGTAGGAACCACAGCTCTGAAATTTGGCAGGTAGGTTGGAAATTCCCTCCACTACTCAGGCAAAAAAAATGACACTGATTGGCCTGCAGGGGGCGCTATAATAAAAATGACTATATTACTATAAACTTTTGAACCGAAAGTCTCAGAAAGAAAATTCTGTAGGTGCAGCCGAATTGATCAATATAAGCCACACCCATTTGCGCCTGGAAAAAGTTTCCACCATTTTGAATTTTGTCCGAAATTGTTTTTTCGCTACTCCTCTTACAATTTTTGAGCAATTCTCACCAAATTTTGCACAGAACATCTCTGGCCCAACCCGGAAAAAAGGAATTTTCGGGGGATTTTTTATATTTCATACGGTTCTGCTACAATAAGCTGTCAAATTATTGTGGGCGGGGCTAAATGTACAAAACCTTAAATAATTCCTGAATGCTTTGTGCTATTCCAACCAAATTTGATACACAGGTGAAGACATGACTTCTGAGTAGTCCTGACCAAATTGGTGCCACTTGGCCAATAGGTGGTGCTGTGGCACCATTATAAGTTGAAATAGCCATAACTCATTAATCGTGAGTCCGATTCAATTGAAATTTTGCACAATTCTTCAGTGCCATAGTCTATACCGATATCTGACAGGACATTCTCATACTCCAATAAATATGGTAGCCATTGGCCAATATCTGCCAATCAGCTTTCAGCAGCGCTTAGACAAGGTTACCAATGGCCTCCACCTTCTTCTTCTTCTTAGTCTTCTGCTTCTTTCAGTTTTCCTGAGATTCATATTTGGCCTCATTCATCCAAATGCTTGGACCCTGGTCATTGCTGCTTGCAGCTATATTTCTTATTACTATTGCTATCATTGGTAGTAGTAGTATCTATTGTTATATTGCCCAGTAAAGAAGCTAAATTGGGCCCACCTTTATTCCCCAACTCCTTCCTCTGACAATAAATGGTCAAATCCTTGTATTGTCCACATCTTTTTTTTCACATCTTTGCCTGCCGCAATGGTAAGTGAATTGGAAGAACCATCTGTTCCGGCCTTGAGAAATGGACCAGTGCTTTCGGTTTGGCAGATCCTCGATAAGATAGTGACCCCAGTGATGTTTCCAATTAGATGCTAGTTTTGTTAAAAAAGGAATGTCTCTCCTGGGAGTTGGAGTGGTTTCTTTCAGCCTGCAGGCAACAAGTTCTCTCCACACAGTGACTATTGTCAACCGCTGTTTCTTTCAACCCTCCTTTTTTCCTTTTTTCTTTTCAAGTGCCAAACTGAATCATCCTGCTAAATGAAAGAGCGGCCAGAGCAGGCCATTCGTACAAGTGGCCACACTGTGTGTGTGTGTGTGTGTGTGTGTGTGTGTGTGTGTTCTGTCTGTCTGTCTGTCTGTGTGCACATGTGTGTGTCTGGATAACCTGAGCAGCTTATCTTGGACACATCATAAAGTCCTGGTAGCTATGAAAGGGTTACATTCTTTGCCACAAAGCCACATTGTTGAAGCTGTCTTATAAAAAAACACCATGGCTATATTGCCAGAATGCACAAAATTTAAAACATGCATGTTTTACATTCATCAATATTGGCTAAAGGGTTGCATAAGCCCGGAATGAGAGGAATTAATGCATGAATAAAAGTGCATACACACACTGTTCTCCACACACTCCACACAAGCTCACATGCTCATTCACAAATTCGAATTCATACTGTGTGATCATACACTTCCTACCAGTTGTTGAATTTTGATTAATGGCATGGCTGAATGGTAGAACAGAGGCTTTGCAATTGTGTCACAGCTGAAGTGTAACTCCAGCACAACTGTCTGCTGGTGTCAACACTGCAAACAACTTATTGTGTGGTTGGCTGACCCAGTAAAGCAGGAGAAACAGTAGACCTCATTTTATAGACTTTCCAAATAAAGCTGGAAAAAACAAAACTCATCATGAAAAAAGAGCTCCAACCACTCAAAGACATGAGGGCAGATAGCACAGAGCAGATATCGGCACAGGATCTATTCTATTCTGCTGGTGAGTCATTTAACTAGGTGTATCCAGAGATAGTCTATGAAGGGAGATATTCCACCTACAAGAATATGTGAGGCCACCCCCAGGGGGTGACAGAGTGCTGGGCCAGAGTAAAATAAACAGTGGTCATTGGGACTTTTCCATCAAATCTGCTCTCTAAATCAGTGGTCCCCAAACACCGGGCCACGGCCCGGTACCGGTCCATGTGTCATTTGTTACCGGGCCGCAGAGAAAGAATAAATAATTTATATCATTTCCGTGGTACTGATTATTATGGTCTGAAAGATGTTTTATTTTGAAAAACGACCACATTCTCTCCTACTTTACATCCGTCTGTGCCTCTAGACACGTCAAGATGCTTGTCTTGGTCACGTGATACGCTACCTTAAAAATAAGCCTGCAAACAAAAAAAAAAGAGTGAAAATGAGTAAAAAACAAACATCTTTGAAGAGCTTCTTTGCAAAGGGGAAAAGGCGTTATGATGAGTTGTATTTTTCATGCACGTAACATTTGTTTTTATGCCGGTCGTGTCATTTTATTTCTGCTGTATTTATTCGCCACGCCTTGAGGGCCGGTCCGTGAAAATAATGCCTTACATTAAACCGGTCCGTGGTGCAAAAAAGGTTGGGGACCGCTGCTCTAAATGACAATTATTTTTTTCCTGTGCATTGGTGAAAATCACCAGATGGTGTTGAGGAAGATAAACATTTGTATGTGCTTAGAAGATCTAAGGAAAAAGTAAATAAATACATAAAAAAGAAGAAGAGGAATAAGAAAAAACAAAGAAAAAAATCCCTCTGGTTCTGCAGTCAACACCTAGCCTAATGCTGGAGGAAATCTTCTGAAATTGACATAATTTTACAAGCATCGATCTCACATCAGCTTATTTATATCTTCATTATAAATATTGGGCCATATAACAATGAAAGTAATAGTCCAGTTATTTTTAAATATTTGGAATTAAATGTAGAGATCATTTGATAGTATTTAGCCCCATTGACCAAATGCTCAGCACTGTTGTTGGTTTCACGCTAGTTTAGGCTTGTTAGATGAATAGCTTGCAAGCTGCTTCAGCATAACAGCATATTAAGACACTAATGGCCACCACTAATGCTAGTTTCTGTTATGAACAGTATCTAAGATATAAATCAGATTTGTTAACAGAAAGACAACCATGGCTGTAGCAGTAGATACAATGTTAGCAAGCTGACATAGGCCTCAGAAGTCATGTCATTTCATTTGTTAGCATTTTCGAGACATCTGTATCAAAAGATAGATCATCTATTGGAGAAATGAATGGGGCTTTCCCATTCCTCTATTACAGTTCACCTATGATGACCCAACCAGGGTTCCCAACTTTCTCACTACAACTTTCTGACTTTCACACATAAGGTGGCACGCCACGGCGCTGTGGGTATGGTGTTGTGTGAATATATAGTGTATATTCATATTCTTGTTCAATTGGATAGGCAAAAATGTGTATAATCCTTGTAGTCTATAGCTTTAGTAAAACTGTATCATTATGAAAGATTACTTGAATAAACCTCAAAATTAATGATCAAAGAAAGCCTTACCCAAAATCAAATGCAAAAGAGGAAAATAGGGGCATGAGTCATCTAGTCTACTTTACACTAGTCTATGCATTTCACTGTACATACAACTAATGTGCATAGGGTGGCTGTGATTGGATGATTTCAAACATGGCGTGATCCGCACACAGCAATTTTTTTTTATTCAGTTGCTACTGCTATGCTACTGCTACTATGGGGCAGTAGGCAACCCTAGACCCAAGACATATGACCAGAGTTCTAGTGATCCTCTTAATACTGTTGTTGCCAAAGAAATAGAGATTGTTGCTAGCTATCTAGCTATTTTTATAGCTGCAAGCTAGAAAGATTTTTCTTTAATGTAATGGGAGCTGGTCACAGAACAGCCAACTATATATTAAATATGCACCACAGTGTTAGCTTTTTGTTAGCAAAATAATTGTTTTGCTTGGAAAGCAGCAGCAGAATTCAGTGGATCCAGTCCCAGAAACGTGACAGGTATGCAATGTGACAACCCCATGGATTTTCACTACAGAGAAAATGTGTTAGATCCCACATTTGGGTAAAGGTTTGTTTTCAATGTTACATCTGACTTCTGAGACCTATTATCTGAATACAGAATCAGCCAGATGTACCAGCGGTGACATCTTCAGTTGAAAGATGAAAGAAGGACTGAAATGAACTATTCAGTTCTGTTGAGACAACAAAGTTGTACGTTTAGAAACTCTTGTCTCCAATACGGCTACCACAGGGCATGTTCCATTATCCGTAAGCCCTCCGTTCATTGTTAAAACAGACAAACACTGCGGATCCTGTATTAGAAGATGCTTCACTGAGTTCATAATACAAATGCAGTGTTTGTGCATGTGCTTGTGTCTGTGTATGCCAGTGTCTTTTACATCTCTCCAAGTGTGTATGTGTACCTGTGTGTTCGCGCATGAATAATGCAGATGTGGGTCTGGCTGACATCTCATTAATTGATAGCGTCTGCCTGGCTGACTACCCACAGCCTTGTTGATGCTGTATGTGCTTTATCGGTAAAGACAAGACTACTTAAACAAGTAAACACACACATGCAAGCCCTCACACAACCACATACACCTAAATGCACATGCACATATACCTACTGATGCAATGTTCCCCTGGGTCAATTAGTTACTACTGATGAATTGTTCCTACTACAGTGTGGCTTTCTGCTTATGGCAAAGCAAAATGTACAAGATGTATTTATCCTATTATCTTGAGTTGGCAAGTAGATCAGGCTACGGAATGATTTACTGCCTCAGCATTAAAAGCAAAGCATTTACTCTGGATTTCTCTCACTGGGCTGAACAATACCAGTTACTAGGTGAGATATGAGAAGGTGGGAATAGTTATTAAAAAAAAAATGGATCTCTACATCACAGTTGGATGTGGGTCTTCACCATGCCTGGAATACAGCAGGGTTGTACACCCTCAGGTTCATACATGCATATAGACAAGAACAGATCATTTTAGATGCCAAAAATGCAAATATGTTGAGAAAGAGTGCCTCCAGTATGTACTGCACTGATTAGGGAAAAAGTGTGCATGAGGCAGAGGACTTTTTGCTACAGCAAACTGGTTTCACTTCAGGAAGAAAACAGTAATCATTAATGGTGAGTGAGTATTTAACAAAATGTTTTTATTGAAGGAATACTCTAAAGTTTTGGGCAAAATAGCCTTTTTCTGACTTACCCAGGCTGAGACGAGATGTTTGATACCACATTCACCTCTGTACGTCCACTGGTTCAGTTACTATGGGTAGCATTTCGTGTTACCTTAGCATAAAGACTTGAAGTCTACAGGAGTCATAGGCTTGCTCCGTCAAAATGAAAAAATTAACCTTACAGCAACACCAAAGCTGTCTTATTTACACTATATCTGTCTGTCTGTCTGTTTGTCTATCTGTCTGTCCATCTATCCATCTATCTAGATAGATATATAGATTGATATAGGTGTAGTTAGATGGTAGGAACTATAGATGGTAGGAACTGTGTTCAACAGCTATGGTTCCTACCATCTAACTTCTTCTAAAACAACTCACTAAAAAAAAAAAAAAAAAAAAAACA
>OMLF01036838.1:0-10927 GCA_900302615.1 Holocentrus rufus | reverse complement strand
GAGAAAATAGTATTTGCTGAAAATCCTGATCACGGGAAGACAATTGATGTTTACAAGCTTCCCTTTTGCACCCTGCTGTGAAATGTAATGCATTGCAATACAATGACACATACAATGCACACACACAGACAGATGCACAAAGAGAGAGCGAGAGAGAGGTAGAGAGAGAGAGAGACAGAGAGAGAGAGAGAGAAAGAGAGAGAGAGAGAGAGCATGTTCATGAAGTTGACTGCATGTGAGAGCATTAGGATTAAAAAGATCTTTGATTTTAAGAAACTCATTAACCACTGCATTTCCAAATATAATTGTATATGCATTATTAAATATGTCTTGCAAATCTAAAGCCCCGCAAAGTTTGGATATAATGAATTCCTCCTCGCTACTGACTTTGCTGCTTCATCCAAGTCTGATGTCTTTTGCCTTCACAGAATAAAAATGTTGCTACATCTTCTGCTTTTTATTCGTCTCTCGTTTTAGTCCTATGACCTCTGCTCTGATTAGAATTTCAGTGTGTGTCAGTATGACACGCCCACACACGCCTCTCATTGGACCAGCGGCTTGTCTGTTAGGAAGACGATTCTTTCTTATTCACAAAGACGCGCAAGTCATAAAGAGGTGCATCAAGTTGATCAGAAAAAAATCAGACAACCGGAAAAATGGCGTTTTCGCTTTCACAATAAAGGCGCAAAATATGTCAACTAAGGCAGAATTAGTGCCAGCAAACTTGTGGTCTGTCTATAAAAAGCGATATAGATCTGAGTTAGATGATTTTATAAATATGAATAGCGCAGGAAATGTCAGTGGTAGCTTATTCTGACACAGCTAAACAAATCACAGTCAAATTATAGTCTGTAAGAGCAGTAGCATTTATAAAATTCTTTTTATTCTATTCATTTTTTTGATCCAAATGTATTTTTTCATCTATTTGTTTTTTGTAATCAGTTGTGTTATTTAACTTGTTCTACCAATAGTCCAAGAATTGATTTGATATATTGACGGGAAAGAACTCTCATAAGCCTATCAAGGCATCTGTCCTTTCCCACAAAAGTATTCCATTTCTTCGTTAATCTCCTTGCTCATTAATGCCGTGCGCTAATAAATAAATCGAAAAATAAATCTAAACCTAAATTTAAATATATGGCAGCTTTGAGTTAAAAACCAATATACCTTTACAAGATAATAGTCACCTGTCCAAACTGGCAGTCTATTCTCTATAATGTTACATTATGCCATTATGGCTATGAATATGTGCTGTGAAATTTACGACAGATTATTACAGGTCACCACAGACATATTTATCTTTGTTCACTTTATTTACTTCTGAAGTTAATTTATTTTGTCAATATGGATATTAATGTGAAATTAATAACCGGAAGTCCTACATTTACACCTAGCTAGCTTGACAGTCGTGACTCCTACGTTGACTCGCTGGTGGTGTCCTGACAGACCTGTGCTACGGGAATTGCGGAAAGAGTAGTATAAGAAGAAGGTGCATTTATAGGTGATTTCAAGTTGAGGAAGAGTCGACCCCATGGCCTTCACAGCCGCTGGAGTCTAGTTTTATGTCAACTAACTTCCCAGTAAATGACCTAGCAAAACGACGGCGTTGGAAATGGGCGTATAGAAGTTGTACGAGCAGCTTTACAGTATCTTGCACAGCGGCGGTAGCTTAGCCTGAACCCCGGGTTGAGCTGCAGAAATAGACGAGTTAGAGCAGGTTTGGATATTAAATTAGACATTTAATTTCAGTTACTACACAAAGCCTTTTTTCCGTATCCGGAGATGGAGCCGTTTGGATCAGTTTGCACATTTCTTGGTTGCACTGTGGGCATTGCGTTGAGTGGGCTTGTGTTTACAGCCTATAAACTTGGCTTACTGTATCAGTTGTTTCACAAGGTAGGTTTTATTAACTTTATATACTGAAAAATAACCTCTGTGCTTTTCTATTCTGCTTCACTCGTGTCATGCAGGTGCTGTGTCACTCAGTAAACTCGGCAGCATTCATTTGTTTATATCCGTTCTCTCTTAAAACTCTCCTGACAATGAAGAGGCGTTGCACACATCAGCCATAGCAAACAAGCCTGCCCTCTCCTCTTTCATGCTCAGATAATCACCTGTATTCTGTATCACAGGTGAAAGGTAAGGTGGCGCAGGGACTCCATTCATGTAATGAGAGAAGAGGTAAACTTTGAACAGCCTTGTGGCTTTCTAGCACAAAGGCTATCACAACATCCTTGCTCTCATTGCACAAAGCTCAGAGGCACATCCCCATTACAAGCCTGAACAATGTGCGGGTATTGTGAAATATGCAAGGGCAATAGAGTGACAAGACAGTGGGACAGATGACCTTTAAGGGGGGCCTCCAACTCACACTGATTATATGTGAATTGTTTATCCTTGACCGAGCTTTATTGTCGTTTATTCCGCAAAGCGAGAGAGGTTTCAGTTCATTTGACTTAATAGCTTCTGCTGGAAACTGATTATATTTTTGACTTTGCGGCCACATTTGCCTGAATCTGTCCTCTCCTGTCCTCCTTCAGACAGAGACCAAGAGCCCTCGGCATGGCGGTGAGAGCGTGGCGGAGGTGCTCCGGGCTCACGGGGTCAAGTACGTCTTCACCCTCGTCGGCGGACACATCTCGCCCATCCTGGTGGCCTGCGAGAAGCTGGGCATCCGCATCGTGGACACCAGGCACGAGGCCACCGCGGTCTTCGCTGCTGATGCTGTGGCGAGGCTTTCAGGTACCATACTGCACAAGAAAAATGACACTTAACGCCACATCACAACATTATGTTATCCAAAATCCCAGACGATATCTAGTCTTATATTTTGATATCGATATAATATTGATAAATTGCCAAATCCTATTCTCAGCACTGCCAGAAAAGAAAAGTATTGGCAAAAAGTAATTGACCTTATGTATAGTTTGGTGGACTGAGGACTGCAGAATCATAGTTTTCAGTTCCAGTACAAAGTTGTAAGACCCCTAAACATAGCTCAGGATAATATGAACTTGAAATGTGATTATCTTACTGTCTCTCTCTTGCTGGATCACTCTCTTCACCAGGAACTGTTGGTGTAGCAGCAGTGACGGCCGGCCCGGGCCTCACCAACACAGTGACGGCGGTGAAGAACGCTCAGATGGCCGAGTCCCCCTTGCTGCTCTTGGGAGGAGCTGCTGGCACTCTTCTTCAGGTTAGAGCCAGGAAGGGATTTAAATGTGGGATGCAAGGGTGATTTGAATGTAATTCTTTGGCCTGTACATGCCCTGCGTCATATTGTACGCTTGAACAGAGTACAGTGGAACATGGGGGATATCACAATGCCAGACGATAGATAGTTGATACCAGTACCAGTGAACTCACATGAGAAATACCTGTTGCGATACCACAGCAAAACCAGAAATCCCACTCAGCACACACTCCTTTATTTAAAGACTGGGTGTAAATATAAGTAAACAGACACCGTATGTGTTTCAAGCACTTGCACATTTAGGCTACATTAAGAACACTGAGTTACAAGAGCAACGTCGGCTTGCAGCCTTCAAGGAAGTCCAACAAAAATATTAATTTCAAATTTGAGGTACTGTATGAAATGTCCTGCTGTAAGAACAAATACAGTGGTATGATTATGTGCGTCTCATTTTGATGTACAGTCCTGTAAGCATGACTGCAATTGCAAGTGTTTTGAGTATTTAAACATACTGGTTAAAGCTACATTAGAATAAGAACACAGACTTACAGAGTGAGCTGTCAAGTTCTGTTGACACTACAGATACTAAAAACGCCAGTATTGGTATTTTGGTATTGATTGGGTACCAAAATATAATTTCTCATGACATCGCTTGAATGGCATAACAGCCACTGCTTCTTCTTGTAGAAATGTAAATGACATGTCGCCTATCAAATGTATAAGAGCCTTGTAGCTATATTCCATTTCATGTCACCCCCTCCAGCCTGTTTGTCTAACCTCTGTAAACTGTGGCTGCAGGGCAGAGGAGCGCTGCAGGACATCGACCAGATGTCTCTCTTCAAGCCGCTGTGCAAGTTCTGTGCCTCCATCAGGACTGTCAGGGAGATTGTGCCCACGGTCCGGAAGGCGCTGGCCATCGCCCAGTCTGGAACCCCTGGTCCTGTGTTCATCGAGTTCCCCATCGACACCCTCTACCCCTTCCACCTGGTGTCCAAGGAGTTTGGGGTTAAAAACCCCCCAAAAGGCCTGATGGGAAAAATTGTCACCTGGTATGTTATTGTCATTTCTCTACAGCTGGTTTAGCATATGCATAGCTATCTAACTTATACATATTTAACTGGAATGAAATTATACTTTGTGAGAAAAGAGGGCCAATTTAAAACAGCCAAATACAAAAATACACCTGCATGAAAATAATAGCTTGAGTAGCGTCTGTTCACACACCAGAAGAAGACAAATGTACCAATGTTGATAAGCTGAGAAATTGTTTTCATTGTTATGTGTTATCTGTAAGGTACCTTCAAAACCACCTCATGAACCTTTTTGCTGGAGCCTGGGAGTCCAGAGATGTGTCTCCGCTCCCTGTTGACATCCCACAAGCCACGGATGATCAGGTCAAGACCGCTTCTGTTCTCAAAGTTCCCTCTGATTTTTAGTGTCCTCCTTTAAACCCTCCTGAGATCAAACTATCACCCAGCATTTAAAAACATGCCTTTTGAGGTTCTGTTTCAGTGACTTCATTTGGCATTAACAGCTTTGGCAGTCAGACGTCACTCTCACTGTGGAAAGTATTAAGAGAATCAAGTCGTAAACTTTTTTATAAAGTAGTGTTGATCTCCTTCCTGTAATTCAAACTCAGGTCCAAAAATGCATCGAGCTGGTGAGCCGAGCCAAGAAACCTGTTATTCTGCTGGGCAGCCAGGCCACACTTCCCCCAACGCCAGTCGATGACATCAGGTACGGGATACTTTCCGTTGGCTTCCCACCTCCCTTTCTCTTCTGTGTGTGCCTGGTCTTTTGGCTTTCTTATTAATTCTGCACAGGTCTGTTTTTTTAACCAGCTCTGCTCTAGTATAGATGGATATTCAAGGCTATTTACTTTTTGTATTGCCTGGCAGCAGTTGTTTTCTGGCTCATTTAGGAATTGAAACAATGAAAACGAAATGCCTAAAAATGTGTAAACATACTTAAATAGCTGCAGATGTATTCACCTGTCAATGTATTATTATTATTATTATTATTTTACTCAGCCAGCGCTAATGATGAGAAAGGAGGTGTTCAGGGAGCAAACATCAGAAATAGTCCATACTGTTTACAGATTTTCAGATTTCAGATTCTCTTGACGTGTTTACCTTTACTACAGAAAGGCATTGGAAACCTTGGGTATCCCCTGCTTCCTTGGGGGAATGTCCCGTGGCATTCTGGGTAAGAACAGTCCCATCCACATCCGACAGAACAGACGAGACGCCCTGAAGGAGGCTGACTTGGTGCTGCTAGCAGGTCAGACATGTGGTCTTACACGTCTAATACGACTAATTACAAAGACTTTGACAATGACTTATAAATCACATAAACATCAAATAAACATCAAATGAAAGAGGAAAAGAAAAGGCAGAAAAAAACTCTTTAATCTCTAGTCATTAGAATAAAGTGATGCTAAACTCTACAAACTCTAATCAATGTTGCTATAAAGTGATTACATTTCCACTGTAAAGATGTCTTAGAGTGTTGGTGTTGGTGTTGGTGTTAGTACGTTGTGTGATTAAAACCGGTGTCCCAAATTATCCACAATCCCTAGAGGCGTCATGGTAACAGCAGTTTGTTTTTGCAGGCACGGTGTGTGACTTCCGGCTGAGCTATGGCCGAGTCCTGAACAGGCGCAGCACGATCATTGCCGTCAACAGAGACAAGACGCAGCTGCTGAAAAACTCCGATATGTTCTGGAAACCCACTGTAGCCATTCAAGGTATTTGCATAACACCTGACATTTTGGTGCTTTCTCAAAAAATATTCTGCTTTTTCTCCCCTCAGCTCTTATATCTTCCCTGAGCACATCTCTAGAATATGTGATCATTGTAGAGACAGAAATACTTTTTTTACATGTATTGTGGCTTTGTTTCTTGCACTCCTTACTCTTGTCTGATAGTCTTATATTTATTGTCAGCTTCTGTCTGATCCTTTCATCCCCTGTGTTAGTTTATAATGTTGGCAGTCATCCTTCTTGATAAGAACATCAGCTAAATGGCTACAATGTCAACATTTATCTGTTTCAGGTGATGCTGGTTCATTCCTGTTACGGCTTTCCAAAGGCCTGAAAGGCCACAGATGCCCAGAGGAGTGGCCTCAGAGCCTCAAGGCAGGAGATGTTACCAAAGAAAGTACAAACAGGTAAACAGGTTAACTGTCCTGTTGAATTGTACCATGTGCATCCATAAGCATTGTAGAACAGTATCACCAAGACCAACTCCTGTACAATGATTTTAGGTAATCTTTATGAACCTGCTGTTCAATTAACATTCAAACAAGACGCAAACAACTAAGAAAAATACAATAAGAAATTCATCAGATCTTTACTACTTTGAGATCAGTTTTAGCCCAGTTTGGCTTTTCAACCAGGAGTTAAATGAACATATTTAATGCCATAGAATACTAATGAATCCAAAAATATAACAGAACATGAATACAAAGCATCAATGGCTGATTGTTGGTTCACATAGTCCCTCCAAACTTTCTCATCATTTCTCACATACATAAATTCGATTTTGTTTTGCTTGTGCCTCCAGGGGTAAAGCCGACGAGAAGACAGAGCACCACTTAAATCCTTTGAAAGTTTTACATTGTGTGGACGAGCTGATGGCAGAAGACAGCATCATTGTTGCTGATGGGGGGGATTTTGTCGGCAGTGCGGCTTACATCATGAGGCCAAGAGGACCTCTACGCTGGCTGGATCCAGGTCAGAGCCCCATGGGACTTGTGAAGAAGTGGTTTGACTCAGGCAGTTGGTGTTGGTAGTTTAAACATCATGTGACTCACATGAACTTAAATTGAAAAGATAAATAATTCAAGCAAGTCAGTTAATGAGTAATTGGGCGTTCAGCAACACTGAAGTTCTCTTAGTAGCTTTTAAAAGCAGCCTATGCTGTTTCTATAAGATTATAGCAATATGACATAAGGTGTATCAATACAATAGACTTACAGAAGATGATAACATTGGGTACATTTTGAGGTTGACCATGCCTTCTTCTTTAATCTGTAGTGTTACTGCCATGACATCATTGCTCTATGTCCTTCCAGGTGCCTTTGGGACTCTGGGAGTCGGAGGAGGGTTTGCACTGGGGGCCAAACTGTGCCGCCCTGAATCTGAGGTACAGTCTTGATGCTGGCTCTTCCCAAAGTCCTATTCATCACTTGGTCAGTTCTTCCTCTATCTTTCTTAATGGTGCTTGCTTTACTTTATTTGTCATTTTCAGGTATGGGTGATCTATGGTGACGGTTCCCTAGGATACAGTGTTGCAGAGTTTGACACATTCACCAGACACAAGGTAAACTTACCAACCCGCATCTGCAATTTATGCATTTAAATGACATTGTATTAATGAATGTACAACCATAGAATAACTAACTAAAGAGTAAAAGGGTCAACACCACATTTCTCAGGCATGTGCATTCATGTTTTCTTATTGTTATTATTTGTATCTTGTGTTTAAGTAGAGAGCTGTCGCGTCCCGTGGTCTTGTTTTTCAGGGGCTTCTCCAACGGCAAGAAAAAATTTGCTCCAAATGTTGATTTTTCTGGTCTTGTCTTGTCTTTTGCACGACAATGGTCACATTTTAAGACGCTGACTATCAGCACAAAATAGCACCAGCTTAAGTTCAGAAATATCTGTATCAGCCTTAAAAAAATCCATAACCGTTTCATCCTTTTGGTTCTGGACTGTAGTGACTAAATAATCCTGCATTCTCCCTGTAGCAGTTAAATAAAGTCATTTGTATATTTTTGTTTTTTTCTTTCTTTCTTTCTTTCTCACAGACACCAGTTATAGCAGTCGTGGGCAATGATGCATGTTGGAGTCAGATCTCCAGAGAGCAGGTGCCCATCCTTGGCAGCAATGTGGCATGTGGCCTTGCATTTACAGGTATGTGTTATATATCGAGGTGTATTGCTTACAGTAGGGCTGGGTGATATGAACAACAACAGATATCACAATATTTGACGGAATACCTCAATATCAATATTTTGACAGTATTATAGGGATGACTGTTGATGTTTGCTTAAGGTATTGACACATTTCTGATAAACAACCAACAACCAATATCCAAAATTTCAAACAATATCTAGTCTCTTATAGTATTGATATATTACTGCTTTATTGCCCAGCCCTAGCTAACAGTGTCAGTTATATCACAGCCTGCACAGAATTTGTATTTTAATGTGTGATGTATGGACAGTCAATAACAGACAGTGAACAGTTATCTCTTTTCTCCTCCTTTTTCAGATTACCACGTAGTTGCAGACGGTTACGGTGGCAAGGGCTACCTAATTGGGCGCGAGGACGAGGACAGGCTGAATGACATCATCAGACAGGCTCAGAAGGAGAGTCGGGAAGGCAAGGCCACTCTTCTCAATGTGCTGATAGGGAAGACCAACTTCAGAGAGGGCTCCATCTCAGTATAGAGCAGGCCATGGCTGCGCTTTGATTCTCTGAAACAGGGTGTTCTTCCTCCTTCACTTGCAATTTTTCTTTGGTTTCCCTCGTGTACTTTTTACTGGCAAGGTCAAAGAAGGGTTACAAGGAGGAGGAGGATCGGATGCTATTTAAAGCCCAGCCCATTCCTGATCAGACCTCTGCTAATCCTATGTGCCCTTAAAGTGATGTTTCACTTTGGTAAGAGATTTTGACTTTTTAGCATGCTTTTCCCCAGTATGGGTTTATGAGCAGTCAGCTAATATCAAAGTCAATATGGTATCTGTTGCCATGTCACTTATCTTAAACCAGTCAATACTGGTTAACACGTGTGAACATGCAAGCTACAGAGTCACAGCTCTGTTATTCCAATAATTATCCTGGTAGTCATTTTGATGAGGGTGGTGACTATGAAGGCAGCTAATATCATAGGTTGACTGTTCATAGACCTATGTTCGGGTGTGCAACATAAAAATGATGATTATAAAATAGAATTATAAAAAAAAACTTTTACTAAAGTAAAATATAGCTTAAGATCTGCCAGCCTATAAACACTAAAGCTTTTCACATTATGTTGTGAAACAGCGCAACTGCTGCATTTAAGAAGGGAAGGAAAGCAAAGTGAGAACTTTGTGCTTTGCTGAGGGATAGAAACTATTCAGGAACCTCATTTTGTTCTTTAAACATTTTCCAACTGTGGACATCTCATGTAAATAAAGGAGTGAATTAAATTGCTATGCTTGAGAGAGAGCATTGGTTTTACTAAAGAAATCTGACCAGGATGCCTTTTCTGCTGTTAAGAAGTAGACGTGGAGCATTTTAGCAGGATAGTTGAATATATTGAATCTTATGGTTGTAGTAATCGAACATGGTTTGTTCATATAGATAACTGGCAAAATGCAGCCAGACAGGGTAACTGGTTTGTGGTCCAGTTGAAGGAATTTGTCATTAGAGACCCCATGCCTCATCCTAACCTTAAATACTGTAAAAGTTGTTTTTGTTATAAATCTCAAGACTTCTTTTTGCATTTTTTGTTTTCCAGTTTGATCAGAAAGTGAAATCCACAGGAGAGCAGTGAAGCATTGCTTTAGTAACCTACCACAATACACAGCTAATAGTTAAAATCTGTGTAGATCATGGGGGGGAAAAAAGTTAATTTTAAAAAGTCAGAGTCTGACAAAATGGTATGCCTTTACGTTTTGATTGCACACTCAAATTTGATAAAATGTATAGATGAAACAAGTATGTCTGCTGATTCAGTTGTTATGTATTCAAATGATATTTAATTGTAACTGTTGTATGCAGTGGTGTGGGTTATGAATCAAAAAAATGTTATGCCTATATATAATATATTGCACTATAATTACCATAACTTCTGTACTCACCAGGTGAACACAAATCTCCTCACCGAAACAACAAATCAAACTATGTCCTTTCAAACTTTTGACCAAAAAAATGTTCCTTTGATTCAGTCACAAATAAATTGAGAGAAAAAGAGTCAGTCTCGTGTGGAATTTTGTATGTTAATGATTCAAGCTAACAGATTGTGTCTGTAGTGCATATGTTTGATGTTGCTAACATCATGGACTAGCAAATTGCTCATAATCTGTTTTCTAATTTATAATCAGTACTGTAACAACTCAGTGACTGCACCCACATTCTGTCATAGCAGATAGTGCCATCATTAGCAGCAATTTTTTTTGACTTGATCATGAAGTTCATGCCATAGCACTGTAGTTAGTTCGCTATTTATTTAACCTTTACAGGCCCTTCAAGTCAAGCCAGCTAGGTTTAAACTGACAGAATTTCTAGACTTACATTCAGAATTTGTTATTTTGCCTATGTTAGCCTTCGATTGCATCACTGCAGTCAAAAAGAGGGAGAGGAACAGTTCTGGGAAGAATGTGAAATGGCTTTCATGAAATCTACACCTGGCCATTCCGTGTGAAATACATTGTCAGGCTGTCAAATGACTGAATATTTCTATGGGATTTATGTCTGACACAATAAAGAAAAAACAGTCTTCATAACACCTACATAGCTTCTGATGGTGGATGGTGTGCAAAAGCCAAAATAAGTATTACAATCTATTTAAACCTAAACTCTAAAAGCTAAACTCTAAACTCTAAAAGCTAAACTCTATCTACAAATATGCTTGTAGGGTTTATACATTTGTAATGATCTTCTTGTTAACTTCCTAGAGATTTCCATTTTAAACTGAGCGTAAAAAAATGGTTATTGACTGGAGGGAAGATTAGCTCACTGAGGGT
>OMLF01036837.1:0-15576 GCA_900302615.1 Holocentrus rufus | reverse complement strand
TTATATATATATATATATATATATATATATATATATATATATATATACACACACACACACACACACACACACAAATAGATTTTTGAAACAATGTGTAATGACAATTCCCCCAGTAATAAGCAACAAAGAGAGGAAAGGGTCAGTTACTATCTGGAAACAAGTTGAGATAACTGATTTTGAGCATAAAGTTGTCAGGTGTGCCTTGGCAAGGAGACTACAAGCACTGTGACATGCCTACTGTTTCGTATAACTTTCTTGCTATCCCTCCATCTGTACAAGTCAGTGTTTAGATTTTCTGCATCAGGTAAGGAACTGGAAGTTGTTAGAGCATAACAATATATTTGCTAGCTGATATTGGGTCATCACAGTTATATCCTATCACTGTATTTATTGGCTGATAATGGTAAAAAGGACATTCATCAAACAACAATATCAGTAGTGAATCAGACAGTCTAGACAGTTCTAGATGCTCTCACTGTTACCTTTTCAATTTCCATGCCAAGTCAGTCTTCAGGAGGTAGCTCCAGATTTTAAATTCCAGGGACATTACACGTCCAGTCTTTTCTTACACTTTTGTTCATGTGCTCAAATATTTTTTGTCTGTCCTTTAATGTAGGAATGAATGCAAAAGAATTTTTAAACTGACTAGCCCTCCCCCACAAGTTCAGGACAACTGATTGTCCTGGTCACATTGACAAACTAAAATTAAAAGATAAGCACTGCCCTCTTGTGGCCAAATGTGTAATATAGATCATGTATTACCTTTTGACAGTATCAAAAGGTATCGAATTTTATGATAAAACAAGCTGGTTTGTGACTGCTGACTTGCACACTAAGCAAGTAGTCAATTGGATTGTACATTATATCACAACAACACATGAAGCGCAAGACAACATATGAGCATTTAAATTGGCAAACAAAGCTAAAGCTCAGAGTAAGGCTTATCTCCCCTTTGCTACAGGGTTCTGTACGGATGTGTCCCTCCTCATGGGTGATCAAGTGTGAAAAGTCAGTTCAAAGACAGCCTTTTCTCCACAGGGGCTGGAGGAACCAGGTCAGGGTTTACTGGGGGAGCGCGAGGTAAACACTCCTGAGGCCTCCAGCATGGTCTTTCTTCGTGCTGTCTCCTTGGCCACGTTGTGGTTGAGCCGCCTCAGACGTTCCTGGGGAAGTAATATTCAGGTTTAGAATGAACTGCAATTGACTGTCATTGTTACCCACATCCACAGTATCAAATTGGCTTGGCACTTAAATTTATATCGGGTTACATGCAAGGAACTTATAAACAAGGAAGGGACAAGTGTGCAACTATCCGGTGCAGTTGTAATTGCTTCTCATCTGTTTTCTTCTCTCTCTTCTGTACAGAGTTGAAAAGCCAGGAAGAAGGACCCCAGTGATTGTGGAAAATGTAAGGGAGCTAATGAGACACATCCACCACCCTCCCTTTGGTTTCTCAAGGTCTACATCCAAATTTGGACTGCAAGGCGCAACTGACTGATCATCCTCATTTATTTGTACAAGTCTCTTTAATAGCATGTTTGAATATAGCTTCAGAGAGCTTCATATTTCGCTACCCAGTTCTTTTTTCCTTCATACTTTTCCTGGATGAATATATTCTGTGAGGCAGGCAAAGTCCGAAAAGAAAACCCCCAAATTCTCTCTATCCATTAAAACCAGAAGTTCAAGGAAGCAGGGGGGCTGCATCAAGGCTACTGGTAATTGACAAGGTTGCAACAATTTTCTCTTTTGTGGGGGCTTCTGTAGTGGGGTTGTGCACTAGAAGGCACCACACATGCTCCCACCTACAGGAGCCATTATGATGCTTCTCGCTCCTATTAGCCTGGGCTGTCTGCTGCTGCTGGAACAGATTTCAGTTCCTTTCTCTGTTTTTTTTCACGGCAGGTGGGTAGGGTATCCCAGGGGTGACAGGGGTCCTTGCTGGAGCACATGTGGTGCTTGCAGTGTGCTGTGGGGTTAGGGTTACAACTAGCTACCAAGGAGATTTTTTTATCCCGCTTGCTCTTGAGCAAAAGGTGGTGGTGGGTAACCACAGAAAAACCCATTACTCTCTCTTCATCCTGCGCTGCATAGCAAATGAAGGGAGAAATCAATGGCCTTAATAGTTGTGTGTGTGTATCCTGTGTAGGCTTACCCTCAAGGTCACAGAGCAAATGTCAGGTTTGACGCCATGCTTAGTTCAGCTGTCCTAACCAGCATAGCAGGTGACAGGTCAGCTGCTTTGTAGGACCTCTCAGCATGAAATGCAGAGCGCTTGTTGTGTTTGGAGGCACACACTGCTGACAAATGAGCCCCCAATGACTCCTCCATACATGCTTAAAATAGCCTTGTACAGGTTCTGTGTCAGTGCTGGGGCGGACGCTGCAGCCTTGGATGGGAGACCTGGTCTGTGCAGGCTTTCCCCAAGAATGTCTCACTTGCACTTTAATTTCAGGTCTAACAGGAAGGTGCTTCTTTAGCAAAGGTTTTGGCATTGTAGATTATGGACATGGACATAAGGGAGGAGAAAGGACTGGCCAGGACAGATCCAACGTGGGGATTGGGGACCTCTCTGGAAATGACCTCCATAAATTCTTCTGCATATTTCATCAACATGTAATGGGTACACTGGCAAAATTCAAATGCCTTGGTTATAATCAGAATCAGATTCAGAATACTTTATTGATCCCCGTGGGGAAATTAAGTATAATGAGCTCTGTTGGACTTCATGATGAATTGCAAACTTGATAGTGTATAATAAGTAAGCAAGCTTTAAAACACACACACTGCTGTGAAAGTACCCTACATTTCAGAGATGAAATGCCGTCCACTGACCTGAGCATTCTGCAGTATGTTGTTCACCAGCACTACCCTTCTTCTTGCATTCAGTAACTTCTTCACATAAGGGTCCAGGTCTAGCGCCACCTTCTGGTGTTCATTTATCCTGCATAACTCTACAATAAAAAGAGATTAGGTTATATATAAGACAAAATACAAGAAAAATAAAAAAATGGTTGATAATCAACATATTAATTCACTTAATAAGTTGCTAAAAAGGCAAATACCTATTGCATCCACATGATAGAGATGGCTTATGCAACCACTTTAATACTAAAAACGTGTGGCAGGGTTTTCAAAGAATATAAATATTACCTGTAGCCAGATTGTCGATATGTTCTCTCAGTTCCACCTGGCTCTCCCTAAAAATATGCCAACAACAGCAACATGTTAATGTTAATACATTAATGGATTGACAGAAAAAGTGAAACATACTGCAGTGCAATGCATTGAGAATTCATCCTTAATATTATCAGGCAGACTCATTGAAATAGAGATCTCTTTGAAGAGAAAGCTGTGACAGAAATATTCATAAAACAGACAAGAAAGCACAGATAGGTAGACAGTTTCTAATTTGCTCACCATTTTCCCTATCTCTTCCATTAAAAAGTGCATAAAAAGTAGAAACCAACAAAGTAACTAAACCAACATGTCTGGAAAAGATTCATTCAGAAACTCGCAGTATAAGTCATGTGATTGCCTTTGCACTGGCATGAAGTAGGATTTGAAGGTAGCTCGGTGGTCTCAACTGGACAGCAGACAGGCGATGTTATGTGAATTGTGAATTGCCCTGTTTATTTTTCCTATCAATGGCTTTTCGAACGGTAAAAACAACGTTTAAAAGACATTTTACTGTCTCACAAGCTGCGTAAAGTTATTTCCTTGTTATGACTGCAGATGACGTTCATTTGAGTTCTTATCTGAAACTATGCGCCTATTGATTCTAAAGGAATTTGTGAGGTTATACATTAGTCAGCCTGGGATTTGAAGTGAATTTCCTGCATTATGCTTTTCCTGTGCAGTGACAAAACAACAGACGCCTTGGACCAACAAGGACAGCCAGTGAACACAAGTCACATTTTAAGCTAGCTCACATCTGTATTGTTGCCATCAGAAAGCAGACAGGGGTGAGTGATAGCTACAAATGGCTACAGGGAAACATCAAATAATGACATGAGGAACTAATGTTCAGGTTACCTCACTGAGTGTACATGCAAGTCGAGCTGCTGGACAGCTGGTTTCAGGAGGTCGAGCAATCCCTCGGCAATAGCATCTTTCCCTGAGGGAGTCTCTAGCAGAGCCACCGCAGCCATTTTACTAGCCCTACGACACAAACACACAGGAAGTGATGTTTTGGTGTTGAGTTATAAGACTCTCCATTTTCCTCCTCAGGCTAGTTCACAAGGCAGCACCATCTTAGAGAGGCGTACCGCAGGAAACTGCTTTTAACATTTCAAAATAATTCTTAGCAGTCTGGTTTCAACCACAGTTAACATTCAACGTTTAATACAGTCGTTAGTTAACAAGCTAAGTGCAGAATCTGTGATCCAAACAGGTGAAGACGCGGCACACCGTGCTGGTATTTGCTAGTTAACTAGCTAGCTAGTAAAGCTAACGCTAGCTATTCGTCTCTACTCGACTTACGCAACGGTCACTGTAAGTAAAATCCTCCTGAAAGTACTACCTGTATTATTAGGTAAAATGGTCGGAACAGTTACTACAAATACTATAAGTTGTAACCACGTTGCTGCCGAGAAATACTGTGTCGAATGGTAACCGTCGTTAACGTTACGCGAAGTTAGCACAGTTAGCTAATTTTGTTAACCAATCCCATGAACTCTGTAACGTTAACTTATTTGCAGTAGCCTATTTATTGGTATCGGGAACATTCCTTGGTATTGAGAAACCCTACCGGTTCTCCTTGCGGAGAAAAATCCTTAAAGACCAACACTACTTAATGTGTTAATTCCTTGTACACGACATTAAGGCTCATTCTGATATAAGTAACTACCCTATAACCATGCACTTAGTTTCATTTCACTCAAGGTGATGCAATTTTTATGGGTTGGCTAGATACATGTTAAGAGCCTGTATTGCAGGTTTATTTCCTATTTTGACTTATGCTCTAATGTTATCCTATCCTTACCATGTGTCTCATTTGTTCTCAGGAGCCTGCAAACGAACCAAGTCAAAATGAGTGCAACCTCTTCCCAAAAAGTTGTGCTGAAAAGCACCACCAAAGTGTCCCTGAATGAGCGGTGAGGCGCCATGCACCCTGTCAGCAGTTAGACACCAGATTCATGGGCCAACCTTTGCTTCTGAAGGCTCTAGTGCTCTCAACGGAAGGCCACTGTTGGGGACTGCACCTGGCAAGGATGCTAGACTGCCTAGGCCCAACTTTTGCACTGCCCACTCAAATTGGCTGTCATTTGCTGATAAATGAGCATGGTTGAAAATGGTAAAGAACATAGGGTGGGGCAGAAAAGGTCCAGCCTGGCCAGATGTCTTGTGTGAGCAGTGCACACTAGTAGTCAAGGGAACAGAGTAGTGGTCATATATGGTAAGGCAATTGTTCTAAAATGGGCCCAGGCCATACCCCTGAAAATGCCTCGGCACTTTACCTCCCTGTTAAGTACACAGGACAGTATACACAAAGTATACTCTTTCAAAGGGAGAAGAAAGTTAAACCAAACAAGGAGATGGGTGCACCATTGGGGCGCCCTCTTGCTATCAACCTCTCTCAAACCCTTCTCTCTCAAATCAATAAAAGTTCAGCATCTGCTTTCTTCCTCCTTTCTGCCATCGTCTTTCTTTTCTCTTCTGAAAGTCTGTATAAAAGACTAGGTGCCCAGTCCTAGTTCGGACGTGACCAAGCCCTGCCCCGTCCCTCCCCCCTTCTCTACCCACTCATACTCCCCTTAGTGGTTTAACCACATGTCACGGTCCGGGCTGTAAGTGGCTGGGTGGCCAAACATCCCTCCCGTCCAGGGCCTACCCTGCTGCAAAATGATGACACCCCAGCTGGGCAGCAGGAGGCCTGTAAGTGGCAAATCACTTTTCTTCTAACACCTCTTCTGTCTTTATCCTTCAGCCTGTCTCTGCTCTCTCTTGCTGCTTTTCTTTTTCAGAATTTTCCTTTCCCCCCCTGCTTGGTCTCAAAATGTGCTGAATTCAACTGTAAATCATTTTGGTGTGTCCATTCTTTTGAGAGAGAAATTGAAGAAAAGTGCCAACAAGTGGGGCATAAGCCTTACATGACAAAAGAGCCACTGCAGTCTGTGTGGCCGCATCGATGACATGAGAATTGACTTGATGTGGAAACCCTGCCTCCTCCTTCTCTTCCTCCCTCCTCTTTCCCTCCTGTCCCTCCTCTTCCACCCCTAAAGCTTCACTAACATGCTGAAGAACAAGCAGCCCACTGCGGTGAGCATTCGAGCTACCATGCAGCAGCAGCACATGGCTAGCGCCCGCAACCGTCGGCTGGCCCAGCAGATGGAGAATCGGCCCTCAGTGCAGGCTGCTCTGCATCATAAGCAGGTGAGGGCCAAGACCTGGCATGCAGAGTGTCAACATACCATAATGGTGATCGAGGTTTTCCATCACAAGAGCTAATAGGTTGCAAGAAGCAGTGTTCTATGGTGATTGAAACCATGAAAACTCAATTGTTCTTGAGGCTTTTTAAAATGTGCTGCTGAAAGACTTAATGGAAATTAATTTGGTAGGTTTTATCCCATCAAGGATTTGTGTAATCTCTGACAAAATGCTGATATAAAATGTGACTCAAAAGGAGCATCTCTAAGATAATATATATTTTTTTTATAGTTTGAGATGCCTCAGGCGGGATGTTAACTAACTCCACATAAACAGTGGACAATGCTAATGGCATTCCTTGCATTGCAAAATCTGTAGCTGAAAATTTGCAGCTACTAAAATGTCCTGTAATGTCAGACATTTCAGGTAGGGTCACTACATAAAAATTGGTCGTAAAGAACAAATATCAATGAAGATGATGTTTATTTTGTTCCTGTGTACACAAATGGCGATGATGAAAGTGTGGGAAAAACCATAACCTCAGACTGGGCCTACAGAAGCCAGTCTTCATGCGTGTATTGTGTAAGCAAACAACTTGTTGACAACTTGTTAATGAGTGATTTCTGTGTAGAAAACTGGCAGTTTTAATCAGCAAGTTTTGTGAAATTGTTAATTTTGATTATTTCTGTGGTAACTGAGTTTCAAAGACATCCAGAAGGTCCAACCAGTCTGATGTTTCTGGTGATTGTTTTATCTTCTGTATTGCTTAGCTAGTGTCTTTGATATCCAACAAGAGAGTGTCTGCTCCCTTTTCCTCCTGCCTCAGACTCAATACAAAGTGTCTTTGAGCCAGTTTGCACTTTTCTGATTGAAATCTGAAAAATCAGACCCCTTCTCTACTTTCTCTTGACTTGAAAATATAACTCAGTTGTTACTTCAGTTGTTACTCCATGCCATCAAATGCCATCAAAATTGTGTGTTCACGAGGCAGCAGTTTTCTACCTGGAAGTTATTGTAAACAAGCTTAAGCTATTCGGTCTATGGATCTAGAGCTTGTGCATGCACGCCTTGCATTGGGTATGTAGCAGGCAGCAGATTGATGGACAGATGTTATTTGGCAGAAATGCTAATCACATAGTTGACAACATTCTGCATTCAGAGTGTGTCTGTCCCTAGAGGTATTGCAGTCCAACTGTCGTTGAGGCTGTGTAATAAGTTGGCTTAGAGACAGCAGACTTTGTCTACACCAGGCACCTACATTAGTTGTACTGCCTGGCGTGATTATAGTACCAACAATGGACATTTTCCCAGGTGAGTTTTATTTTATCTCTGTCATAACACCATTTCCCACCAACTTGTGCCAGAGTCTGAAGCAGCGTTTGGGGAAGAGCAACATCCAGGCCAGGCTGGGCCGGCCGGTTGGTGCCTTGATGCGTGGAGGAGCTCCCGGAGGCCGAGGAGGGATGCGGGGCATGGCCAGGGGAGGTCTGCGAGGACGACTGAGAGGAGGAGCCATGAGGGGAGCGCTGTCCCTCAGAGGTGAGATTCTGCAACCAGACACAGCAGTGACTTTTCATCCCAGCCAGTTTCTACACCTGCTCATTTCATTGATTCATATCTTTAATCAGAGAAGCATAGGCATCACAAACGGGGGGATATCCAGTAAAGGTAATTTGCTGTCATTTACTTTTTCCAAATAAAACAGAGTATAGCTTGAAGAATCTAACAATCTGCAATGGGATAAGAAAGTTCCAAAAAGTTTATTTTCATCTACAAATCAAATTAAATATATGCAACATGTAGGCCTATATGGTCAAAAAGACTCGGGCTTTAAAAGTAAATTTTACATTTAGTTGTACATGATGACATTATGTGAAGACATCTACTTTACTTTCCATATAAGTGTGAACAATCTATTTCAGTGGCTCTATTTTCTCTACAGGTTTGACATGTAAATATCCTTGTTTGGCTTTGCGGCTTAAAACCATTTGTAATTCCAATATGTCCCTTGAAAAACACTTCAGTCTTTAGCCACAAGGATGTGTATAACTGCAAAAATGCTAAAAAGTGTTCTCAGTTTGTATAATATAATCTATGTCTGTCATTATGGTTGGAGTTACACACACCACCTGAAATAGTGCTTTTCTTACAAAAGAGAAGGTGGAGATATGTGCTCAGTGCATCATGGGAAGTCCCCTGGCAGTCTAGGCCTGTTGCAGCATAACTAAGGACTGGTCCAAGGCAAACCTGCGCCGGCCCTAACTATAAGCTTTATCCAAAAAGAAACTTTTAAGCCTACTCTTAAACATCGAGACCCAAGCTGGAAGATGATTCCAGAGAAGAGGAGCCTGATAGCTGAAAGTTCTGCCTCCCATTCTACTCTTGAAGACAGTAGGAACCTCAAGTGAGCCTGCATTCTGGGAGCGCAGTGCTCTAGTGGGGTGATAAAGTATTATGAGCTCTTTCAGATATGATGGTGTCTGACTATTAAGGGTTTTGTAGGTTAGGAGAAGGATTTTAAATTCTATTCTGGATTTTACCGGGAGCCAGTGCAGAGAAACTAATACGGGAGAATTATGATCTTGTTTCCTCGTTCTAGTCAGTACACGTGCGGTGGCATTCTGGACCAGCTGGAGAGTCTTTATGGACTTATTGGGGCAGCCTGATAATAGAGCGTTGCGGAAATCCAGAAGTAACTAGCATGGACTAGTTTTTCTGCATCTTTTTGAGATCTAGCTAACCTAAAAGTACCCGCCTTGAATCATATATTAACATTGCTTGTTGTCCACTTACCTCATGCCTTTTATGCGATTTTTGCTTTCAGTAAAGCAAACAGAAATAATTCATGTCTTGATCAGGTAAAGTAATCCAGTCGGAGACAAGAGATTAGTACTCAGGTCTAGTTCTTTCTTCATTTCTGGTTTTTACATACTAATAAAAAGCAAATTTATGAATACTCTGTCCAATTTCTGTCTGCAACTTAATTAAAATCCTACACACTGTACCTTTAAGTTTAGGCAAACTTGAAAAAAATAAAATCATTGTCTGCAATATAAATGCTCAATTATAAAGGTTTTAATGAGATTATCTTCATTATTGAAAGCATGATTTGTTCTATTGGAGTTATAATAATCAAAATTCAAGCAGAGTCTTTGATGGGTTAATTCTAGACAGGCACAATTGTCTTATGCTCATTACTTTTAATAAAAACTAATATTAGCATATTGATAGAAAAATTCAAGGATTATAAAGACAACATAAGGCTTTTTCACCATAGGTTCCAATTACCGCAAGTTTAGAAATGTACCCAGGTAAGATGGCTGCCATGTGGTTCCATCCCAGAATTTACTAAAATAAAATACGCCGTGTAGACAACAGCTACGCTGATACTAAACTTACATGTTGTTTATTTGATTGTCTGAACAAAAATATGACAGCATGGTGAACTAAATAAATAGACATCATGACAGTTAGATATTATGATGAAAATGCGAGAATCTATGCGACGCATGACCCTTTTATTTTGGTAAATCGGAAGTGGAAAAGCATCCCCACTGCCAGCGCGTTGTGATTGCCGACAGAACTACAAGCTGCCTGTAATAGATCAAAAGTGGATACATTTCAAATTCTGTCGAATTTTGACTTGAGAACCCACAGGGCAGGAGACAGCAATACAGCACACGTGGATGTGGTGTTGAATTGTGCTTTTATACAGCTAGTTTGAGTGAAACCTTGTTTTCTAGTCAAAATGAATGTAGTTTTCCATATAAACCAGGTAGCCTATGTATAGGGCTGGGCGATAAAACGATAATTATCTCGAAATAAATTTTCCTCGAAATGAAACTGTCATGTTCGACAGAATGTTGATAGAACTCCTTCCATGCTTTGACAGACAACATGAACAGCCTATGGTGAGAATAGTGCCAATGTGTAAAAAATGGTGACACTGCTGTAGAGAAGAGAGAATTATCAGTGATTTGTAGGTGTCTTGGAAGTGTTGTAGGTAGGTATTTTTACTCATAGCATGTCCCGGCCCAATTTGTCATTTTATTGTTTTTGTTCTTGTGCATAACTTGTCCGACAGACTGTGACGTGATGTCACGTCAGTATTTCCAGAACAGCTACAATGCAGTTTAATAGCAGAAAATGTTATGGATAGCTGAAACATTTGGCTTTGCTTCAGCACCTCAAAATCAAAGAGCAAGAGCTTGTGATCTTCAGAAATCAACAACCAGAGATTATTCATCAAAGAAGACGCAGAGATACCTGTTTCTCTACCCACAGTAGACCAGAATGCAGTGCAGCAGCAAGATGTGTTTTAAGTAATCACTGTGATTCAGACACATCCCAGTGTTCAGGAACTAGTTGGCTGGCTAGCTGTATAGCAAAACACCCACATTTGATTTAAAGCAGGCCTCTTCTCTGGGCTTGATTAAGAATTTTGGGTAACGTAGGAAATCAGCAAGTGGAGTCTATGAGGCAAGTTGAGGAAAAGTGGAGGTGATGAAATGGTGAATTACAACACTTAATCACACTTCAGGAATGCTCTGAATATCACATAGATGTAACAGTGTGAGCGCCCCAGGGTAAAGCTTTCTGTTTTCGGTTTTGTATAAACTATTAAGCATATTTCAAAATAGTCATTCAGTGTGGAGGATATGTTAAACAGTTGTACCAGAGACTTTAAGGTTGGTCCTATAAAAATCAGTGTTATAATGTTGTTATCAATGTTACGCATACCCTATCCACACAGCAGGATTACAACATTCTGCTGTCCCGCAGCCCATTTCATTGCCATGGTAAGGAGGATCAGGGGGCTTCTCTGAGACAACAGAATTGTTTTTTTTTGGCTGTCTTTTTCCTTTTGGACAGTTTTTGTGTAATAGTATTGGTGTGGGTTATGCGCAGGGAAGCGAGTGTTGACAGGTGGTGCCATGCGAGGCCGCGGGTCTGCAGGCCACCTGGCTCTGCGTAGGGGAGGCCGTCACCGGGGAGGAGTTGCCGGTCGTGGAGGAACTCTGCCACGAGGAGCAGCACGAGGAGGAGCCAGAGGTTAGCTTCAGTGTCCACTAAATTCAAACATGAACATCAATTGTTATTGTTCCACCTAAACTAGGCAGATGTAGACATTTTACGAAGAACACTATCTTACACTCTCTTACACTCTTATGCTCTTAAGCATATATTATCGTTATTTGCTACTCCATGGGAGTGTAAATCATCATCCAGGTTTGACCTGTCAGTCCCCTCCCTGTAGCCAGGAGCGTGCGGCTCCAAAATGAATCAAAGTGTATCAGCACCAGCAAACAAGATTTTGAGCAGTGACCCAAAACTTGAAAAATGTTTTGAAGGATGCACAACAGAGATTAATTAAGGATTCATTATTTCGAGGGGGTGCAAGGGGTGCATCCTTTATTTATTTATTATTTGGTCCATTGCACAAAATCTTGTTTGCTGGAGTTGATTCACTTGCATTTATTTTGCACTTCCCAGCCACAGGCGTTCTCACGACTGGGAAGGACAGTCAAATATGGATGATCGATTACATTCCTGTGGTGTAGCAAATATGACCACATGTGTAAGAACCTCAACTATATCAGTTTTACTGCCATTTATATCGTATGCATTTCTGTACTGTGTAAACATGGTTCTCTTTTGTGGCCTGATTACACTGACAGGAAGTTTTGGTAGGCAATAAAATTGTGTATACTGATTGCTAATGTTCACCATGGCAATTTGTGTTGATGGTCAGGGCGCGGGGGGCTGCGTGGGCGCGGTGGCTTCCCCAGCCGAGGCGGCCGTGGTCGCGGACGAGGCCGAGGAGCCAGCAGGCCGGCAGTAACCCGTGAACAACTGGACAACCAGCTGGATGCCTATATGTCAAAGACCAAAGGCCACCTAGACGCTGAGCTGGATGCTTACATGGCCCAGGCTGACCCTGACGGCATGGAGTGATGCCCCTTAGAGACTCCTGATGAGACAAATCAATGTCAAAGGGAAGCATATGTAGTATTATTACAGAAATGTACAGAACACACATGCAGTCTACAGTCTTGTATTATGCAGGCTTTGCACAATCACATTGATGTGCTCAGAAATGTTTCCACAAACAGTTTAGATGAAACTAGTGACAGTCCCAGGAATTCCAGCATTGGAACACCAAGAAATAAACCTGTCACCTGATGGCGGTTTGACTTCATAACTCAATTCTGCATATTTTGTCTCATGGAAATGTTGGAATATTGGAAGAATTATTTGAAAGGACTTGATTTTTTATTGTGATGGATCTTTGCTGTCTATCTTGTATTGGACCAGAAACATCTAAATTGTAAACCTGCACTATGCGATTTCAGAACCTATTAACAATCCAAAACAGTGCTTTGTGGACTTGTTGAGACACAATGAATTTAACAAATACTGACTTGCTCAGACCAGCCACAGCCCTGTTCTTCGCTCCAAATTGTGTTGCCAAAATCTCCTGTGGGCTCAAGCTCCTCCTGCTGCTTGTCCTACTGTACGGTCCTGTACCTGAAAGGTCACAATAGTGGAATCCATTTAGTGAGTGAATGTAACAACTAAGGCAAGTGATGGCACTAACCCAGAAAAGCCACATTGTTAGACCAAAAGAGAACACAAGTGCCTGCACGCACAGAGCTTTGTAAATTTTTTCTTCGGCACTACCATTATGTACACTTTTGGAGGGGGGCAGGGGCCGTAGGAACGGAGTGGAAGCTGTGCAAAAAGCTTGCATAGAAACTTGCTGCTTCACAATCTAGTGGTCAGATAAAATCGCATAGTTGCATGTTTAAAAATGGGATAAGTTTCACTAAGAATCTAAAATCAGTCCATGTAATCTTGTTGAGGAGAAAAAAGTGACACTTTCCACTGTTCAGCTTCTGTTGTAACCAATGTTTTGAAAATCTTTTTACATGCCCATGTTGGGGGATTAAATTGAAAGTTAGGGTTTGTTTTAACTGCTTTTTTAAATATTGTATTGTGGATTGTTTTTTAAAGCAAAATGTTTGTTTTGTTTTTTGTTTTTTTTTTTATTTAAAAGGTTTAGTACTTCTGAGTTTCAGCTGTTGTCACCAAACTGTTCTTCCACATCTTCTGTTAGCCTTCTTGAGACTGGAATGTTTGTAGTCTTGATATGTACTTACTTGCAATTGTATTATGTTACCCTCAACAAGTAAAGTAGGTTTTAATGAGAGAGATGACAGAAAGTTTTCCCTGTTTGTGTCATTTGAATGACTTAGTGTTCTTCACTTAAAGGAACAGTTAATCTGAAATACAAAAAAAATGTTCCCGTTTATCCCTTATGTAGTCTGTTCATCAAGATAGTTTGTGTGATGTGGTGAGGTTTCCAGTTTGCCGCTATCTTCCCTGTCTTCTGGCACCCCAATATTATACGGCTGGATGTGTATTTGTGGAGCTTGAATGGTCAAAAATGGAGCAGGGCAGGCTTAAAGGAATATTCCAACAGTTTGGAAAAATATATTTTTTCTGACTTACCAAGACTGAGACAAGATGTTCCATACTGTTTTCACCTCAGTACATCCACTGGGTTGGTTCTGATGGGTAGCATTTCATGTTAGCTTAGCATAAAGACTTGGAAGTCTACAGGAGTCATCAGCCTAGCTCTGTCAAAGTGAAAAAATACACCTTACAGCAACCCTGTAGCTGTCTTATTTACACAATCCATCTTTGAAATACATGAGTTAGATGTAAAAAATAGAAACAAGAGCTATATTAGAAGTTGGAGGGAAGTATAGATGTTTGGAACTGAGACAGCTTCAGAGTTGCTGTAAGATTTGTTTTTTCACTTCAGCTCCTTGCTCCGACTATAGTCTTGCTCTGTGAAAAAAGTGAAAAACTAAAAGCTAACATGAAAATTTACCCATAGGAGCTGAACTAGTGGACGTACAAAAGTGGAAACCGTATCGAACATCTTGTCTCTCTGGGCAAATCCATAAAGGGTGTTTTGCCCAAAATTTTGGAGTACTCCTTTAAATTCCGGCCATCTTCATTATGCCGCCGTAAGCCTGAACATTACACCAACATCAAACGTGTTACAGCTTCATTTCTCTCCCTGACAAGTAGCATTTTGTTCCAAATCAGTTCATTTCATGGTCAAATGAATTGCTGTTAAAACAGGATAATGTAAGCTTATGGCAATAATTTATGAAAGTACACTAATTCGCCCGCACACTAACTGACAGAAGAGCTTTCCACAGTTTTGGATGTGCTGGCGTCGCGCATAATTGCCAAGTATATTCCTCTCTGTTAAATACTCAATTCTATACTGTATTGTAGCCTATATACTGTTCACAGTAGTGTGTCACCTTCAAGATCAAAGTGACTAATAGCATCGTGTAGTCGCGGAAGAGCGAAGCATGGGCGGCGCTAAGGGGTTGCTTGCAGTTGCTATAGCAACCCCAAAATATAGTTTAGCAACCCCAAGGCTGGAGACTTTAATACAAGAATTTTAATTGTGTTAAATAAAATAAACATGGTGAAAATGGTGACAATATAATGAAACATTTCGTGAGTTTTGTTCTAAAATAAAAATAAAAGGAAAAATATAAAAACGATGAGACTCGCGAGAACTAGCCTACCACGGGTCACGCGACCATAGATATCTATAATAAAGGCTAGATGTCTTACGGCGGAGTCTCGAACGTCATCACCGGCGGCCATCTTACCACAGTCAAGCTCTCTGGCGGAATCTGTGGTAATTGATGGACGGTGAGTGATCTGCACAAACGTAAATTCTTCTATCTCGCTGAAATCTCGACGGATTTACAAACGGTTTGGTTTCTTACAAACGTTTTTAATGTGGCTACAATTCTGGATGTTTGGACATGTTAAAATTGCAGCTTTTCTCTTCAAAAAACGACTTAATTATGCAGCATAGTTGTGTAAGGCTGAGCCCGCCAGATTTAACTTGTTAAAAAAGTTTGTTTAGTCCTGGACCTGCCCTGTAGTCAAGGTCATTTTGCTATTCTGAAGACCTTGGCCATAATTTGACCATTTTTAGGGGTAAATGTTGGGTTTAATATCCTTATAATATGGTCTAATATGGTCTGTTGATATAGATCACACTGTTAAAGGAAAGGGTGTCTCCCCAACTATAGCGTTAGACCTTGATCTTTGACCCTTACCATGTCCTTTCAAGGTCAAAATCACCCAGAATGATCATAACAATATCAG